>JAKSZP010006789.1:0-136954 GCA_022478985.1 Massospora cicadina
ACCCGTTCATTCTTCCAAAGTTGTAGGTCAAAGCTGAAAATAGGTCTGAATACTCCTCTAACAACTCTTGAACCTTATGTTGTTAGTCATCCAAGAGTTCCTTTCCAATACTGGTGTTGACCAGGTTGACCAATAAAGCGTCTCCAAGTTGAAATCCCTTAAGTCCCCAAAACTTCAGACATCAGCAACAGCCTCCACCAGTGGAAGGCAGACATAGGCGGTGGGACTGTTTGGACCTACTATTTCTGGGTTTGTCAGTGAGGTTGGCCAGCAACATGGATATAGATCTGACATAAGCTGGATCTAGGATCCCTGGGCAAGTTAGCACCTCTTTTGTAGATGGGTTGTCTAGGCCCCAGATTTCCAATAGTATCCCAATTGGACGTTTACATGGACCCAGGTGTCAGCAATGACTTGGGACTTTGGAAGTATTGTAGTCGCCCTAGGTAAGTAATTGCCATGCCCTCTTGGCCATCAACAGCAGGGAGGGGGCAATCGGACTCAGGAACCCCTAATTTATTATTTGAGCCAATCAATATGGCCTTCACTCTCCAGTAAATAGGCTCAGGCTTTGACCTCTGTCTTAGAGTCACGAGAGGTTTCAAAGATCCAAGGTACCCAATGCCCTGGTAGAGATAGAAAGCTGCCATCATAATGGAGTCTGCTGAATAATCTCTAGGGATTGAATTCTAAGGAGCAGGTCATAGCCTGGGTTATCTAGTGCAACAGCGGGGGTGTTTACAGCAAAATTTTTAACCTATACTGATAGAGAGGAATAAGTTCCTATAATTTGGTGCATTGTGGGCCAGCCGTGCCATACTCCAAATAGTGTGGCAAGTCTAAAGCAATCTTGATGCGCTCCATTAACTTGGATGATATGACGTTCTGGGGTAGTCATTGTCAACCATGGAAAGGACTGGAATTTTGTGAACTCAAACTGCGACATGGGTAACCAGACTTCTGAACTGGGGTGATAGCATGAGGAACATGGGAGAGTCATTATAAGAAGAGTAAAATGTAACAATTTCTTACATCGATGAATCCCCCCCTTGGGTTGGGACCATCTAGTACTAAAAAAATGTAACAATTTCTTTATTATCATTGGATACCAAAGTTTCTTCTCCAGGTATGAAAGCTCCAGGTTTGTTTAAGCTTATGGAGGATTCTTGAGGCTGATTAGGGATGTCAGCATGGAGCGCCTCATCCTTCATGCTGACGGCCCTTTTCCAGCCTCCTCAGTAAGTTGTTTCCAGCAGGTCTTGGCACTGTGTATGAAACTGTTACAATAAATACATCGAGGTTGCGGATTTTTCTGGTTTTTGACCACATGGACTCTAGGACGGTTAATGGGGCCTGTAAATGTAGCCTTAAAGTGTAGAGTTGATGCAGGGATCTTGTTAAGTGCTTTCTTGATCTCCCAGATACAGGTAAACCCATTCTTCTGCTCAATCATAGACATTTTTACCTCAGGGTAGGATCCCAGCGCAGAAATGACAGTGTTAATAGCATCATCCAGGGTGATATGATTTTTAGTGAGTAGGGTTGTGCTTGGGCATAAAAAAGGCTGGCAAACTCCATGGGCTTTCTCCTTTATTCAGTCAAATACCCATGAACGACTGTTTTTGGTTGGCCATGGTTTGATTGCTGCCAAACTCTTGGATTAAGGCTGCACGGACCTGTTCCCAGGTGTTGCACTCCTTCAAATGGCGGGTCATGATCTCCTGGGCAGTGCTATCTAGGAATGAGTGGATATGCTTTACTTTCTACCAATTGGTGGCCTCCTCCATGGAACTCTCATATGCATACAGGAAGGAGTCAATAATTTCTGGACAGGGTGAACCTTTCTTTAAAACTCGGTTTAAAGTTAGTTTAAGAGGAGTGGAGAGGGTGTTAACACCATGGATGGGCTCTGGCTCTGATATCTCAGTCTCCGCATAGTTGCAGGGGGGCTGCTGGTCTAGCCATTGCTGTAGACCCTCAAGGTCCTCTTGGATATCATCCCAATTTTGGTTGATGGAGAAAATGTAAGCCTTATTTTTAACATGCTCCTTTAGGGATTGAATGTTGGCGCCCTGAAGGTGAATCTGGCTCTTTGGTGTGGTCAAATAGATTTTGAACCCTTGACAAGTTTGTTTGAGCTGAGAGATGCAAGTATCAGTAATTTTGGTGAAGGCACTGAAGTTGTCCATTGTGTCCAACAGTGCCTCAATGGAGACCCTAGGGTTGATGGAGACTCCATCCACTTGGAGTTTGAATCCCTGAGCTACATTCCAAATTTGATCATGTAGGGCAGCTAAAGCTGTTATCACATCCTTCTGCCATGGGTCTTCAGGGCCATCAGGGGCGAGTGCTGAGGTACATGAGGCCCTTGAGGTCCACGGGGACCCTCTGGTCCTTTGGGTCCTTCACGCCCCTAGGCCCTTCAGGACTTTCACTCCTGGAGGAGTAGTCATGAGAGGCCAGCTCCTGATAGTGTTGTTGCAGGGCCCATACCAGATCCTCAACTTGGAGGAGGCGCTGATTAAAAGTTTTTGAGAAGTTGGACGTTCTGATGCAGCTGGTCCTCAAGATAGCCAAAGATCCCACTATATAACACAACAATATGACCTTAGACCTCATTGATCAATTGTTGGTTATCAATAATGGCCTTGCAGTTGTTGTGGATAAAGTAGGAGGCTGCATTATAGAAATTGACAATGTGTGAGTGTAAGGCCTGGATGAGCCCCAGTTGTCAGGAGACTTCTTGATGGTGCAACTAAACTAGTTGGAGTAGGTGATGAATAGCTGTGTGGACAAATTTGCAAAGGTAGCATTCAAAACCCATGGCAAGTCTCCTGCTGGCAGCTGGGATGAGTCATAGAGGTCCCGCATGGTAGAGAGAACGGAAGAGGCATGAGAGCAGCTGGAGCGAGCACCCATGGAGTACATTCCATTTATTAATTGTTGGACAACATTGTTAAGGTTTTCATTCTGTAGTTGAGACTTACTTCAATTGATAGAGGGCAGAGAGAACTGGAATGTGGCCCAGAATTCTAACCTCTCTGGCTACAAGGGTGGTATTTTCATATCGCAAGGTACTCACTAATTGAGCAACGCTTCTCAACTGACCAGCAGATTGACCATCAGGGCTGTTAGTATTCCCCATCCTTTGTGATAGACGTTTTTACTTAGGACAGCTCAGAGTCCCCTATAATGAGCACCTTGTTTGTTGGCGTTACAGTTCTTTAGACTGTTGCCAAAGTCCAAAGGTGGCTCAAAGCTGAAAATTTGCAAAAATGAGTCAAAAAGGAAATTGAAGAATGGATAGAATAGCAAGTAATTTATTAGATTAAAAAGTGTCAATATTTATAGGGTTCTTGGGGAGATGGTGCCTTGAGGATCTTTGTGGTCCCATCCATTCAGGATCTTTTATGGCCTTTCAGATTGACCGCCTGTTTGGTACCCTCATTGTATTTCGCCACCCACATGACCAGATCTATGGAAACTCCACCTCACGTGACTCAGGAATTGGAGATTAGAATCATGAAATCATCTCTGTTAAAATAGGCTCATGAGTCAATTCACTACAGCTCGATTTGAAAGTGATAAATTAAATTTGTTTTTCATTTTGAATCCCAACAGTCCCATCCATAGGATTTAAATTTTGCATTGGACTCAGTTTGAAGCTTCTATTATGGCATTAAATGTAGCTCATAATATCTTTAAATGTTTCACCATCTACAAGGTGGTATTTCAATAGTAAACATGGAAGAAACCATTTGATGTAAATTGCATTAGAGCCAAAGAGTTACTTGCAACACGATCTGTGCATCAAAATCATCCAGTACTTTCACTCCAAACAAAATCTGTGATTCTTGGTAAAATCAATCAGAGAAACTTGCTAAGGACTCATTCTTCTGAAATTGGAGTCCCATGAATTCTTGTTTGTGCTTCAACCTATGCGTGGGACTTCCAAATTCTTTCATTATGGCCACCTTGGCCTCCAAGTATGACCAGCTGTCTCCCTCTAGATGGGTAACACTAAGTTCTGACAATCAGTGTCCAAACAGTTCATCACCGTCAAAGTTTTTTGACAATTGCCATACCCAAACATTGCATATCAAACAATTGGAAAAACGCAGGGTCATTATCCCAATGGAATGTGGGTAATTTTGGTGTAGCTCATGATTCCTCTAAAGTTTCTCTAGCCGCCACTCTTGATGCAGCTACTTGACTGACTTGGGTAGTGGTTTTGGGATTCATCTTTGAAATGGCTGTGAATGTTGTTGGCATATTTCATAATATTCAACTTTCCAACTAGAGTGTCATGGTTAAACAACTTGATAGTGGGAACCAACGCCAAGGATAAGGCTGGGCGACAGGAGGCCCAGAAGGTGAAGCTTCAGGCTCTTACTGACCTTAAGCACACATTAGACCAACGCTGGGTACAAGCCCAATATGCCCAGGTTGGTACTATGAGGTGCAAAACGCTCAACCCCTTGTGTCATCCCAAGCTTTAAAATAGACGATCTATGTAACAAATGAAGACAGTTCAATTCAGTTAATTGGTGAATGGGGTTTTAAAACTCATTTGAGTTACAAAGTTTTGAGTTCAGGTAGAATACAACTGCAATCAATCACTCAAGTGAAGGCAGTTTTGGTGTATTCAACCAAATTGGATTGGAGCATTTTCCTATTGGAGCGTCAAGGCTTGGGCCCACTTCCGCAGACCCATAATTACCCCAACTCAGTTTAAATATGTTTTTGCGACCAACCCTCCTTGTTGGTCAACTTTCCCAATAAACATTTTCCCGTTTTCCCATTATTCTTAATACAATTGAATTTTTAACTCGTGCACCATTGGGTCGCCCAGGTTCCCTCCAACCTGGGATGTTTACCGCTTCCTACTTTGTGCACCACATTGTTTGTGATCAGTTGTTTGCTCTCATGATTGCACTTTTTCCCTAAAGTTATTATCTCTCTAGCACCCTCTGCTGGGCTCTAGTAACTTTGGTACTAATGTCTAGTTTCCATGCGCTGGCTCTGTGCACTGAGCACCACCATGCTGGAAGTAGGAGAGTTATAGACACTCTCCTTACATTAGTTGACCAAACCCTAAAATCATGTGCACATACTTTTTCCATGTGTGACTTTTCCAAATTATAAACAGTGGGCGCCAGCTAGGGCCTCAGATGTGGTCAGCCGCACCACTGCTTTCTCTTTTTCCAAAACGTTGGAGCAACTCAGCATTATTATGGTTGCCTCCAACTGGAAAGTACCCACCCTTTGTGCTTGTACCTGGTGGATACAGACGTTTCAAGGCCCGGAAGTTGGGATTCCCAACTTTCTGCCAAAATTACCAACTCTAATTTTACTAAATGGGGTTTAATTCAACAGCGCGTTCAGACAATGCCAGCGGAATTGGCGCAGATGGCCCTGTGGGTGTTGGCCTTGGATAACGTCTGGCATTCCATTGCTATTATGGGAATAGGGTTGTTCCCATCTAAAAACGCGTTTTATAATGAAACACTATGTATACCTCTGAACCATATTTGCTATCTCATGGATCAGAGAAGGAACCTATTCCTGTGTACCAAATCACCCCAGAAAATCCTCGTTTGACCTCTTTCATGATTTGCAGCACTCAGGAAGTTGAAAAGGAACTGCGCTTACAATATGAAAATGTTTATGCTCCTGCTGAAGATAAGGTGGGATATCTGGCCTCATTAGTAGAAGTGGCTAAGTATCCCTCTCCATTCTTCGATTCAAAATCATACCAGGGTGACATGTTACTGCCAAATGAAGAGTTTGGTGGTGATTTACTGGAGTTTTCAGCCTTAAATAAAGACCATTCTGGGTATTTTCTACTGAAAGCTATCCTTTCCTCCCTTTAATGAAATTCAGCACCACTATTCTGGTGGATGCTGGTGCCACAAAAAACTTTATGGACCTGAGCCTAGCCGACTACCTTGGGCTGCATTACTTGCCTGGTGGTGTGGTTAGGGGAGGGGCGTTCCAAGGTATTTCCGCTCTGAAGGTCGTTGGGACAGTGGACTATCAGATTGGCAAATACCACTTGTCCAATCACTTCCAAGCTATCAAAAACCTTCTGTACCCTATCATTTTGGGTGTGGAGTGGTGGAGGAAGTTTGACATTAGTACCAACTTGAAAGAGCATACCCTATCCCTAACAGTAAAGTTTGGTCGCACACTTGTTCCTTTGTCTGAGGCTTACGCTCAGGGCGACTTGCCCCATTGGCCCCGCCTTCACACCCTTAGCCTTGCCTCTATGCTGAAGCCCACTGTGGGGGTTCCCCTACCTTCTTGTTTGGAGGGTTTGGAATCTTCCTTTGATGCAGCTTCAGCTGATGCACTACCTGATCATTCCAAGTATGACTGTGACTTCAAACTCACTGTGGATCTGGTGCGTATTTCTTCTCCCATTTACCCCTTGACCATCCAGGAGGAAGAGGCTTTAGATGTGTGGGTGAAGAAGCAGTTAGCCAAAGGCATGATTTTTCAGAGGACCTCTCCTGTTTGCTCCCCATTTCTCTTTGTTGAGAAGGCTGATGGTACTCTATACCCATGCGTAGACTATGGGAACCTCAACAACGTTACTGTACCAGATCTACATCCTATCCCTTTGGACTCTCAGATTGCGCGCTATGTGGAGACGGCTAAGGTCTTTTCCAAGCTGGACTGCCTCAATGCGTTCAATCAGATTCAGATTAAAAAAGGACAAGAGTGGTTAACTGCCTTCTGTACCAGAAAAGGAATTTTTCAGTTTTGGGTCATGCCCTTTGGGCTTAATAATGCCCCTTCTATCTTTCAACGCCGCATTGATGCAGCGTTGGGGGAATTGTTAGGGGTATGTGCGGTTGCCTACATGGATGATATCCTGGTGTTTTCCCCTGATCAGGAGTGTCATGCGGTACACCTTTGGTAAGTGGTGGAGCGGTTAAAGGCAGCCAGCCTTATGCTGAAGATTAGCAAGTGTGAATTATTCAAGTCTCAGGTCACTTTTCTGGGCAACGTCATGTTTGACCAAGGACACATGATAACTCCAGACAAGGAGAAGGCAATTCTTGAATGGCCTACCCCCACTTCAGTAAAAGAATTGAGGAGTTTTTTGGGGACGTGTACGTTCCTCAAGAAGTTCACGCCAAACCTTTCTGAGGTGACAGCACCCTTGTATAGGGCTAGCAGTGCAAAGATGCTTCAGTGGTCCCCCGTTTTGGAGGATGCTTTCCAAGCAGTGAAGTGCAACCTGTTGTCCACATCCATCCTTCACCATGTCGATTCTTCCAAAGAGTTCGTTGTGTCTACTGATGCCTCCAACTTTGCCATAGTTGCTGCCTTGTTACAAGTAGGCGAAGATGGGATAGAGCATCCGGTGGGATATTTTTCTAGGAAATGTCTCTGGCTGAGTTGAATTACGCCATTTATAACAAGGAGTTACTGGCAGTGGTGGAGGCGCTGACTTATTGGCGTCACCACTTGCATGGCTCTACCCAACTGTTCTGCATACATACAGATCACATGCCTTGCTATACTACCACGCCCCTCATGTCCTAACCCCCCGTCAGACCCATTGGCATGAGACCCTTGCCCAATTTGCCTTTTCTTACGAATTCACCAAGGGCAAAGATAATGTTTTGGCGGATGCTTTAAGCCGCAACCCTGCTTTAGCTCATGATCTAAAGGAGGTAGAAGTCCACAACACACAGGTGATGATTTCTCAAAATAAAATTGTGTCTCAACTTCCCTCTCCCCTGGCTAATGGGCCAACGCTTGCACCTCCAGAAAATGCGGAGGAATATGGTATGTTCAGAAAGGTGGTCCTTTCTCAGCCGCTTTCTGATGAATATACTATGGTACTTTCTAAGAGCGCTTTAAATCAAGAGGACGTATCCAGGGTTTATCATGTAAAGGATGAGATGATGTGTGGTTTCAGGGGCACCTTTGGGTATCTGCTGGACCACTGCGCCTGGAAATCATCCAGGACCATCATGATGGAATCACCATTGGTCATCCTGGGAAAGCAAAGACCTTGGAGTTGATATGTCACACCTACAATTGGAAGGGCTTGCCTGCTCAGGTGGGGCGGTATTGTAAGGAGTGTTTGATCTGCAACCAAAGAAGCCAAATCATCAACCTTTAGTGGGGTTGTTGGTACCAGTCCAGAAAGCTGAAGGGCCCTGGACTTCAGTATCAGTGGAATGCATTGTGGAGCTACCTGTCTCTGATGGTTATGATGCCATCATAGTGGTGGACCGTTTTACAAAGTTTGCCCACTTTATTCCTTGTAGAACAACAATAACTGCAACTGAGATGTCTAGGCTCTTCGTCACTCATGTGTTTGCACTTCATGGGATTCCTCAGGAAATTATCAGTGACTGGGGACTCCAGTTCACCTCCATCTTTTGGGAAGAGTTGTGTAAGACTCTTCAGATTCACCTCTGCCATTCAACTGCCTATCGCCCCCAATCATATGGGCAGACTGAACGAGTGAACCAGTACATGGAACAGAATCTGCAGTGTTACACTGCCGCAGATCATTCAGATTGGGTTTCTCACCTTCCCATGGCCCATTTTAGCTGCAACAAAACTTTGCACTCTTTGATTGGTTGTTCCCTCTTTTTTGCCAACCATGGTTTTACCCCACCTTTAACATAGAGCCTAGCTGTGGTTCTAAAGTTGAAGCAGTGGTAGACTTTGCTAAGAGTATCAAGAAGGTCCACCAAGGGGTTTCCGCAAGTTTGGAGGCGACTATGCTAGTTTATAAGGAGAATGCTGATGATAAGCGCCAAGTGGGTCAAGCATACAAGGAAGGGGATCTCGTGATGCTTGATGCTCGTAACATCCCTACCAAGAAGCCATGCAAAAAGCTGGGTCCAAAGAGGATTGGTCCTTACCGTGTTGTTAGAAAGGTGGGTCATGCCTCATACCAGTTGGATCTTCCTTCTGCATTTTGGATCTTCTCAGTCTTTCATGAGAGCAAATTGATGTTGTTTGAGGGCCCCCACCTGAGACTCCTGAGGCTTGTCTCATGGATGGGGCACCAGAATGGGAAGTGGAGGAAATAGTAACCTCCCACTGTGTTAAAAGATGTCTCGAGTACCTAGTATCTTGGAAGGGGTTTGACACGGCCAAGAACAGTTGGGTGCCAGCACATAACTGTGTACATGCCCAAGACCTGATCGAATCATTCCACAATCATTTTCCTGAGGCTGCAGGATCAAAGTCCAAGTCTTCCATCGCTGCTATGAAGTTGCCACCTGCACATAAGAACTTCTCCTTGGCAAACGCCCCTGGAGGGGGTGGAGCCCAAGAAGGAGGAGAGGGTAATGTCATGATTAAACAACTTGATAGTGGGAACCAACGCCAAGGATAAGGCTGGGTGACAGGAGGCCCAGAAGGTGAAACTTCAGGCTCTTCCTGACCTTAAGCACACATTAGACCAACTCTGGGTACAAGCCCGATATGTCCAGGTTGATACTAATGAGGTTCAAAACGCTCAGCCCCTTGTGTCATCCCAAGCATTAAAATGGATGATCTATGTAACAAATGAAGACAGTTCAATTCAGTCAATTGGTAAATGGGGTTTTGAAACCTATTCAGGTTATGAAATTATGATTTTGGGTAGAATACAGCTGCAATCAATTACTCAAGTAAAGGCAGTTTCAGTGTATTTAACCAAATTAGATGGGAGCAATTGCCTATTGGAGCGTCAAGGCTTGGGCCCACTTCCACAGACCCATATTTACCCTGACTCAGTTTAAATATGTTTTTGTGACCAACACTCCTTGTTAGTCAACTTTCCCAATAAACATTTTCCTATTTTTCCCATTATTCTTATGTTATCTCTAGTGAACCTGTGTGTGGACCTTTTTGAGGAGGTCTCACACTATGTTAACCACCTTATTATAATACAATTGAATTTTCAACTTGTGCACCATTGGGTCACCCAGGTTCCCTCCAATCTGGGACATTTACCCCTTCCCACTTTGTGCACCGCATTGTTTGTGGTCAGTTGTTTGCTATCATGATCACACTTTTTCCCTTAAGTTATTATCTCTCCAGCATCCTCTGCTGGGCTCTAGTAACTTTGGTACTAATGGCTAGTTTTCATACACTGGCTCTGTGCACCGAGCACCACCATGCTAAAAACAGGAGATTTATAAACAACTCCTTACAAACTGGAGTTCTTGGGGTCCTTTTGTTGGCGTTGATCACCACATAGGGCTCACATTTGCATTTATGAGCCTTCAACTCTTTGACTTGCTTCATTAAATGCTCTATGTTTTGAGCTGAATGCCCATAATAAAATGCAATCTGCTTCATGTTCAGTTTTCAATAATAAAACTACTCAAACTAGATCTTCTCCCTTTTTCTTTAATAACGTTACTTTCACTAGCAACTCATTGCTAAAATTAGAGACATCTTTGACTCCTTCCTCAATCTTAGTAACTCCTCAACAAGGCAGCAAATTCTTGATGATCTGCAGAATTCAAGGCATTCTAGTTGATGGTTGCCAATTCCATCCAGAGTTTTCTTGACTCATCCTTGTATGACAACTTGTACTGGTGTATCCTACTAAACTACCCCCTGTAGCGAGCACCAATTGTTAAACTTTAGGGGCTTTCACTGATTGTATAAGACCAATGTCCTCTAAATTAGTTAACTGCACATGTTCAGTATGTGCACAATTTGTGTTGTCTGATAGTAAATGATAGTTGATTAATAATAGTATGAAGAGTATTATCCATAGTTGAATAGATCACTAGGGTTGAGTCCAACGCTCAACCTGTATTTCTCCATAAAATACTCTCAATATTTTCAGTAGGAATTTATACCCTTATCCGCCTAACTTGATCCATGTTCAGATCCCTCAGTCTATGGCCTTTCCTCTGGTCTTGTGGAGTCTAAAGCAAATCCCATCTAAGCTCAGCTTCTCTTCTTAAGAATTCTCAATCTTTATTCTTTATCCTACTAAAGAGTCCCCAATTAAATCACACAAGCAATAAACTCCTGAAGATGAATAGAACTAAGACCACTAATAAATTCTGGTAAAAACAACTCCTTTATTTATGTAAATTATTAGGGGAATTTATAGAGGGAATTCAGTACCCAACCCTCAGTTGGTGCCTCAGCTATGAAACAGCAGCCATTGCGATTAAACTTCCCCTTATCATCTCACCAGTGATAGTCTTCCCTATCTGGTTAGGATTCTTTTGTTGGACATCTCCAAGACCTAAAATGGAAAGAGTCAGAAAATGTGTCCCTAACATTTTACTCTTGATCCCAGTGAACCAATCATATTTGGCAAGCAACCTGCTTAGGTAATGGGACTTGTTACCCATTAAGGCAGGTTGCAAACCAACCGATTGATTTGCTAGTTGCAGGTGACATCACTTGCCTTGCAACTTGCTCTTTAAATTTCCAATTGGTTGGTGATGAAATCCAACCAATCCCAATTGGTACACCTGATAGTTAATCCTTGATCAACTATCAGATGACCCTATTTCATTGGCAACTCTGCCCATCAAGATCTTAAGCATACACCTGGATCATCTTTGATGGATCTGATCCTGGCAAATTACCTAAAATCCCCTAAACATTATTAACCCAAAATTGGGGTCAACCAATATCCAATTCACTCGCCATAGAAATTATCCCCTAGAGACCCATGGTAATCTATATGGCTGGAAAGGTGGGCAAAAATCCCAACACTGATGTATCAAGCACTGACCCACAGCTACATAAAGTATCTCCTTAGTTGATGCATCAATTACAGCTCAACAGCTACATAAAGTATCTCCTTAGCAGATGTTTCAATTGCAACTCTTCAGCTATATAAAGTATCTCCTTGGCTGATGTTTTAAGTACAACTCCACAGCTACATAAGTATCTCCTTGGCAGATATTTCAAGTGCATATCTTCATTTATATAAAGTATCTTCTTAGCAGATGTTTCAAGCACAGCACTATGACTACATAAGGTATCTCCTTAGCAGACGTTTCAAGTGCAACTCTTCAGCTATCTAAAGTATCCCCTTAGCAGATATTTCAAGTACAGCTCCACAGCACCAAAAATATCTCTTTAGCCAATGTTTAAGTACAACTCCACAGCTATCTAAAATATCCCCTTAACTGCCATTCAATCCCATCGCCTATAGGCTTTATTCATCATAGATGTCAAGACCCTCCTATAGGTGCACACCGGTTCAAATGAAACTAGACTATGGGTGGGGAAGGTTTATACCACCAATAAATAAACTTAACTTACACCTATAGAAGCGTAGCCTTTCGACGATAGGAAGTTATACAATGGAGGTTATACGATGTAGTCTGGGGGCTTCGTTTTAAAAGGGTAAATTTACAATGTAGTTTGGAATCCTTTTTAAAAGTGTAAAGCCTAAGCCAGCGCCACGCTCTACGGGTAGCTCCTGGACTCACTCTGTACCCGGCATGGCCAAGTTTGGGGAATTGGGCTATCACGTTATGGTTAGATGAGTTGTAGTTTTGATTAATATTGGATACCATAGGGGTAAAGTTAGCTTGATAGGCCAATTAGCATGAAGGCCCGGAGCGGGTGCTAGTCAGACAAAAGCTGGGTTATCGTCAGCGGATGCTGCTCCTCGTAGATGCCCCTTTGAAGGTCAGCGGCGAAGTGGGGGTAATTACCTGAGTATATCCCTTAGCAGGTCGTAATCAGGCGCCGCGTCCCGCGGCGCCTGGCGGACGTGGGTGAAGTAGGCGACGAAACCCTCGGGTAGATGGTGGCACAGGGCGGGGATCTTGACCCGCCGCTTGATGCGCTCGACGGCGTGCCACATCTGGGAGCGGACCCCCTTTTTCACGCTCTTGTCCCATGGCAGCTCGCCGTTCAGAAGGTCCACCAGCACGTACCCGACGGATTCCAAGTCGTCAAGCGGGCCGGCGACTGATCGTTAAGGGGGATAAACGTTGGGTTACCGTAACCGCGGTGGGAGGCCAGCGACGCGTACTTGGCGGTGCCGGTGTGCTTGCGCGCCCCGGTGCCGGGGTCCCGGAGCTTGGTGGCATCCCGGAGCGTATCCGACAGGCCGAAATCGACGAGGTGCACGGCGGGCGCGGCGCGGGACGCGGCGGGGAGGTCGTAAAAGTAGGGGAGCTCGTCGGTGGGCTCGTAGGTCGAGGATTCGAAGAAGTACTCGCGGGCCGCAAGGCTCAGCTCGACAACGGGCTCGGAATCCGAAAAGACGCCACACCCGAGGTCAAGCAGGAAGTTGTCGGGCTTGACGTCACGGTACACGACGTTCCGGAGGTGGATCTGCTCCAGGATGCTTACCATTTGGATGCCGACGTCAACCACGGCGGAGAGCCGAATGCGGGCCGAGTACGCTCGCAGCTGCTTGAGGCTAGGGCCCAGCAGGTCCATCACCAGTGCGTGCTGTCCGTGGACTGCGCCGTAAAAATGGAGTTTGGGGATCGGCTGGCACCCAACCAAAAGGTCGTAGATCTGCTTCTCCCGGTCTAGCCTTGAGGAGCGGGTCATCGGCTCGCACTTGATGGCCACGCGTGGATGCCGCGCGTCCATTAGGTTGACGCCCATGAACACCTCGCCGAAGCTGCCACGACCAATCCGCTGAACAATTTTCCACACCCCGTTAAAAATCATACCCTCCTCTTTGAAGCCCTCTGGCTCATCCCAACCCTTAAACTCGTCCACCTGAATGCTGGAGGCTTGTAGCTTTTCGCTCGCCGTCCCGGCCGAGTTGAGAGGACTCAAGTGGCTGGTCGAGTGATGCACCTTGAGGGAGTCTTTTGCAGGAGAAGCTGCCGCATTGCCATCCCAGAGGCTCCACTTGTCCTGTTCAAAGGCTACCGGCGGTTCAAGCCAAGGATTATCCGCCTCGCCCTCCCGGCCAGGTTGACTTGAGCTGACTTTGGTGAGCCCATGCGCCTCGGTAGGCGACCAGGATGCACCTGCTTTCAGTCCCGAACCACTAAGGTTGTCATTCTCCTCAACTAGCTCCCGAGAAAGGGCACAACCCTTGGCAGGATACGTTTCCTCTAAGGGGCTGGTGCTCGAATCAAAGAACGAGCCGATATAAACTTCAAAGTCGTCGGATCTGGCTAATCCAGGAGTTGAGCTATGGTTTGAAGGACGGGCACCAACCCTTTTCTCTTGAAGAGAAGTCTCTGGTTCCTTAGTTAGTTTCGCCCTGTCGGAGCTGCCATTGCTGAAGGCGCCCTTCCTGATAGAAGTTGGCTTGGAGGATTGTGGTAGGCAGGCCTCATCTATCATTTTAGCTTCTAAGCCCCGCCTTGCCAAATCAGCTTGGTATCTTTGCCGCGAGGAAAATGGCGTTTGCGCTTCACAAGAGAGGCGTCCTGACTCTTCCCTCCCTTCAGAGTCCGATGACCACTCCGAACCGATATTCCGCCGCTGTAGCTTCAACGCTGCTGGCCCATCCGCCCGTCGTGGTTCTCTGGAAGAGAAGCGTTCCTGCGCGCTTCTCGCAAAGCAAATCCCTTTCTCGGTTTTATCCGGTTGGACAGCTGGAATCGGACGTCTTCCAACGACGGTGGCTTCACAAACGATCGGCGTCGAACCGTTTGGCGTCAAACCAGCAGTTTTGCCATTTTTGAGATTTCCATCTCCCTGGGCCTTGCTGGGAAGATTTGAGATTCGAGAAAGTCGGCGAGAGTCCTCGGCTTTCGGTGCTAAGTCTGGAAAGTTAGCTAGGGTAAACAACATCGCCACAGCGAAGCGGACATGTAGGCTTTAAAAAATTACCTGGCATTGGTTTGGCCGGGGAAGCCGAATCGTAAGATAGACGCACCGTGAAAGGGTGGGGTTTGACTCCCAAAGCGCATACTTTGTCGTCAGGGCCGGAGCCGAATGGATGAGGGGCACCAAAGTCCATGCTTATTAAGCTAGATTCCCTGGTTGAGCTGGTATCGCTCCGAGACGGCGAGCGCGCAGTAAAGTGCTCGGTTGAGGGTCTTTTTGGGCGTTGAGCCGGCGTAAACTTGCTCGGCACCCGAGGGGCAGCCTCCGCGCGGAGCTTGGATTCTGGATGGACCCCATTTTCAGATTGCATTTGGCGGTTGGATCCTTGAACCGCAAGGATTTCGGGTCGAGGGTTTATCGCAGCAGCTTTTGGTATCCAGGGAGCCGCCTCGGCGCGAAGTTTACTTTTAAAAGGCTGCTTTACCAAATTGCTTGATGAAGCGGACGAGTTAAGCGCAGGTTTCGAAGAAGAACAAGGGATGGCAGCAACGGCTTTCGAGCTTTTCAAGTTAGTATGCGGTTTGCTTAAAGTGGGGAGATTGATCGAAGGCTTATCGGTACTCGAACTGCCTTTGGTAACAACCTCGTAATTTGGGATGGGGTTTGATGGGCCAAAAAGGGTGTAAACTGGTTTTTTGCCAACTTGGAATTGGGTGGGTTCATGTTTCTGGTGGTTATCAGATATGAGAGAAGCATCGGCGGCCAACTTCTCCATCTGGCCTGGTCGAATTTCTGAAACAGTTCGAATCTTGAACAGCTCCATGGCATTTGGACGGGGGGCGGGGTAGTGGGGCGGATCGACCTCGGCTTCAGGTGAACTTTGGTTGAGTTTGAAAAAGGAGCCAAGGTCAGCCTCCTGTATGGTTCTAAATGAATCACATGAACCGTTTAAAGCGGACTCGGAACCGTCTAATGAGGCCACGTGGTCGAAGTTAACCCCATAATCTCTCCCCTTAAGTTGCGCCTCAATCGGTTGAGGTGTAAACATGTCCCTTTTCACAAACCAACCCGCGTTTGAACTCAAAATAAATCAATCGTTAATGAAACCCAACTTACGATGAGCAGATGATTGGTGGTAAACTTAAGAATCGCCGAGATCCATCCAAACGAGCTCAACTTTCTCCTTCAATCTTGAGATCGGCCACCATCAGGTTGGATGAGCCAAGTTGACGCGTCTCGCCTTCGATTTTTTTTCGATCGGAGGGTGGATGGTTTCAAATTATCCTACCGAAGGGGGATGGTTGCCTTCCAAACTTACTCATTTGGCGCGACTCTCCCAACGAATTGTGTTGGTGGCTCGAACCCAAAGGCCAAGTACGTCGTTTATACGTTTCAAGTTTATCTGTTGGCAAGGTGCAACCATTAAAGATAATACTTGGGGGGTTAAAAGGTTGTCACGGATTCGACTTGACTTTTAGAGCTTGTATTTTTAAGTTTAAAATGGTTGTTTTTTCTTTTCGCAATCCTACCCTTGATCTTTAAATTTTTCGTGTGAAATTGGCTTACTTTTTATTTTCGCAATCTTTTTTTTTTAGTACTAGATGGTCCCATTATTTTCGCAATCTTTGACTTCCAGGTTGTTCGTGTGAAATTGGCTTACGTTTTATTTCGCTTTCCTACCTTTGTTCTTTAAATTGTTCATGTAAAATTGGCTTACTTTTTTTCTTTTTGCAATCTGACTTCCAAGTTGTTCGTGTGAAATTGGCTTACTTTTTATTTTCGCAGCTTTTAACTACCAGGTTGTTCGTGTGAAATTGGCTTACTTTTTATTTTCGCTTTCCTCTTTTGATTTCTACGTAGATTAAGTATAGATTAATGGATTGATCTGTTGTATTGGATATCTTTATGTATAAAAGTCGGTTCTCCTGCATATTGTAGGGTTTCACTAAGTTTGTTCGCGAAGTTGAACGTATCATGAAGGTTTAGATCGAGCTTAGTCAACATTTGGCCTGCTTTTGGGGCTTCACATTAGAGCCTTTAGTTGGGCCTTTGGTAGATACTTAACTCCAATTACCTTCTAGGTAAATGTTGAATCTCGCCGCCCTTGGACTAGCTAGCCGTGCTCGCGAGCCAGCTCGGTTTAAGCACCTAGTCGTTATTAAAAGGGGGGCCAAGCAACTGAAGGCGACCCCAGTTGCGCTCCCGCACCGCGCCCCACAAACCTTCCTTCAGACGGTTATCCTGACCACCGGGGCCACTTTGAAGCTTCGGACCACCTCGCCCAAGGGGGTCCTTGTCCTAACGAAAGATACCCACAACCACAAGTTGTGGAACCCGCGCCTGGTAGGCGAGTCCGACTTCACCAATGACCAGCTGGCGAAGTTCTCCGCCAAATACGCCGACCTGGATGATTTCGGCCTCGAGGACGAGGTGGGCCAAAACGTCTTCGATAACATGGGCGAAGCGTCGGCCGCACTGCAGATCACTTCCAAGGACCTCACGTTTCTATCTGAGAAGGAGAAGAAGTAGTGGGTTACGCTACCCCTCCCCGTATTGCCCCGGGCCTTTAGTTACGCCACCTATTTTTCGTGAGCATTGCGAATAAAAGATATTTTCCGTTGTATAAAGCGAAGCGGCTTTAACTGAGGAAGGGGTTCTCACCAAACCCTTTTAAACCTAAACATCAGTAGGTCTCCGAAAGCTGACAACCGTTTTATAACCGAGTCCCAGTTACCAATTGAATCTTTTGAAACCCAAGTAGTAAAATTTGAATTACGTTCTACTTACGGTACAGGTATCCTTTAGGTACTCAGCCCTACAAATCTAAATTGAACGCTTAACAGAGCTTTAAGCTACTCCGTTCAAAGTAAGGGTGTTGTTGATTCTCGGCGTAAAGGCTTGATTCTGTGAGTCGGTTTGCATAGGGTATTAGCCACTGAGCAACCAAATCAGATGATATGAAGATTGCCAACTTTAAATAAAACTTGATAAACTTATATACGGAGCAATTGCCCCCTATTTTGACCTTTATTATTTTATACTAATTGCAGACTTATCTGCAGCCACCTAATCAAGAAAAAGACCTTCTCCTCAGTCCTCCATATGACTCTTTATATCTTATTTCCCCATACCAGATGTATCCTCAGCTTGGTAGTTTTCTATTTGTCTTCCCTTTTCTAGAAGCTCTCATTTATATCACTTCTCTGTGTAATTCCCCTCGATTTGCCAAATGGTCAACATCATGATCAATTATTATCCATATACCTTTTCCATCAATCTCAAGACTCGTCTTGATTCCCCCTCCAATCCGCCAGTATGGGTAGTGTATTGTCTAGTCATATCAACTTCCCAACATTACCCCCCCTTTGACTGGATGATAGCCTCTTACTGTTTATATGCTCAAAGGAAATTTGCATGAACTTGGTTGATAATCTGACCCCCACTGGTTCCTTAATAGTGTAGACATCCATGCCAGTCTTCTCAATTATCTTGAATGGCCCAGCCCATATGTTGGAGAGCTTGTTTTTCCACCCAAATATGTGTTGGTCATAGAATAAGATATGGTCTCCTACAGTGAACAGCGGAAGTCCACTCTGTCTCTTCTGATTGGCTGCCTGATTGCAAATCTTCTTGGCTAAACTGGTAGAGCAGGCTTCTATTTGCAGCTTGATCAATGTATCCGTAAGAGTCTTCAAACATTGCTGAGGGTCCACACTACCAGTGTCCTCTATACATGAGTAAAGCAAGGTGGGCAGAGCCAGATGTCGACCATATAGCCGCTGGAAAAGGCTCTTACCAGTGGGCAAATGATAGCTGATAATATATACAAATACAGCTGTAGATAGAAGGGCACTCTATTCTGAGGGTCAATCCTTTACCAACTTATGAAGTATGTTCACTAGGGTTCCATTGACCTGCTCCACCATTCTATTTAATTCTGGATGATAGGGGGTGGTCAAAACCCCACAGATTGCCATCAACTCATTCAACTTTGGCAGGATGTGCAAAGTGAAATTGGTTCTGTTGTCTATTAGAATGAACTGTGGGCAGCTATATCACTGTATAACACATTCTATAATAAACTTGGTGGTGGTGACTGTGCCCAAGTCATTAATGGCCCTGGCCTCCACCCATCGAGTCAAATGATCAATGGTGACAATTATATACTTGGATCAATTGGCGCTAGTGGGCAGAGGTCCCACTACATCAATGAAAATGGTGTGCCAGATGAACCAGGGTTTAACTAGCTGGTATGTGGTCTTCTTGTGAAATGGCTTTTCCACTTGACACTGATGGCAACAACTAACCATGTCTAATATGTTGTAATGTATGCTCTCCCAGTAGTAAGAGGGTCACAAAAACTTCAGTCTTTTCCACAGTCCTCCATGTCCTACAGCCTGATGAGCATTTATAATAATCATGGGTCTAGCTGATTGCTTAGAGAAACTCAGTGTTGAGTCTCCAATCCACCTATATATTTCCCCCTCACATAGAAAATTATCCTCCCTGAGCCTATCTAATACCTTGATCACCTGTAGCAGCTCATCCTGGTATTTGTTTGCCACCATCTTCTCATACATTATATTGGCTAAATCCACCATGATAGCAACTGTTAGAAGCTGGGAAAGAAAATCTGTATTTTGATATTTTGCTTCCAGATGGTATATAATCTTGAAATCATATGCCTGGAGCTTCAGTGCCCAATGTGCAAACCATCTTTCTAGTTTACACAGATTCTGCAGCCAGCACAAGGAAGTGTGATCTGTCCTATTTAGTCTTACCCTATATAGATATACCTGAAGCTGTTTTCAAGTGTAGATCACTGCTAATCACTTTCTCTCAGTCATGGTGTAGTTTTGTTTGTAACAGTTCAAGCTTTTACTATAAAATGTGACAGGATGCTCTACACTGTTATCATCCTTCTGGGATGATACTGCCCCTTTAGTGGAGAGAAATGCATCCATTTGTACTATGAACTGTTTGTCAAAGTTAGGATATTGCAAATTGGGAGCGCTTGCTAATGCAGTTTGCAACAAATCAAAAGTGTTCTGGCATCATTCTGTTCAATTGAAAGAAGCATTTTTTCTTTAACAACTCAAAAAGTGGGGCCCCAATGCAACTGAAAGTGGAAATGAACCATCAGTAGTACCTGACTATCCCCAGAAACACTTGAATATCCTACTTATTACCTGGGTGAGTCATCTTGCTTATCACTTCCACCTTAGCCAGCTGCAGTTTAAGCCATTTTGAATCCATGATGAACCTGAGGTATTCTACTTGTTCTTTAAAGAAATGACACTTATATGGCTTAATTTTGATATTATCAGTAGCGAGGTGATGGAAACTTGTTCAAAGTGGGCAAGGTGCTCTGTAAATGTCTGCAAGAACACATTGATATCATTGAGATAAACTAAGATGCAGGACAGCTTCAAATCACCTAAAATTGTATCCATGGCACACTGGAATGTAGCTGGGGCATTGCACAATCTTTGTGGCATGTGAGTCAGCTGGAATATCTCTCTCAAAAGTGATGATAGCGCATTTTTCCCATTCCGCTGATAGCAAATCAATCTGCCAGTACCCCGAAATCAGATCCATGGTGAAAAATAATTTACCCCACCCAATCAGTCCAACACATCATCAATCTATGGAAGGGGGTAGAAATCCTTTTTTGTTACATTATTGAGTTTGTAATAATCAATAACCACTTGATTTGAGCCATCTTTTTCTTTACAATTAGCACAAGTGATGTCCACAGCCTGTTTGACAACTCTAGCATTCCTTGCATGATAAGTTTATCTACCTCATTGGAGACAACCTCTTTCACCTCTTTTGATCATCTAATAGGTTGCAATCGAATGGAAGGGTGATCCCCATATCTATCTGATGTACCACCCCTTGAGCGCACCCCAAAGTATAATTGTCATATGCAAAAATATCTTGATACTTTTCAAATAATGCCATAGCCTTACCTTGCTGTTCTGCCAATAATCCAGTAAGTGCTTCCTAAAGAACCACTGTCAATATGCCGAACAATGAGCTTGTCAGTAGTCCAATATCCTCTCACAAGCTGAAATCATGAATATGGCAAACTTCCTCTATAGGAACTAAGTGTAAGTAAGCCACCACCTGGTGCCACTGGATCATTATTGTGTCCTTCTGTAAATTCAATAGCATCACCTTCACCTCCCCATTCCCAGGGAGCAGTAGCCCTGAAGCCACATGTGGTTTAAGCCATGAGTGCTGGTGAGGCGCCATAATTTATCTATAAAGCCCTTTAGAGACATCAATTTCAAGCTCAGTCCTACTATGCACTGGTGTCCAAGTGTCAGGTGGACAGCAAGTATGAATTAGACTGGCCTGCCAGCCCAGATGCCATAGCATCCAAACAGCAAACCAGAATGCCTGAGGTACTGCTGCTGATATGACAAATATGGAACCAGAAAATAGTTTCACCAATATCTGCCAGTGAGCCAGAATTTCATATAGGCACAAAATAAAGTACCAGATGCACATGGCCGTTAACCCCAAGGGGTACAAGGACGTTGGCAGATAAGGCGGCTTAATTTTTAACATGTAAAAACTAATGTTTGGGAAGAATTTTTAATGAAAACTTAGGAAAGAAAAATTGACCAACAATTTTCTCAGTGCAATGCAACTGATTAAATAGTAGTCAATTTGGGGGAAAACAAAGCTGGTATTGGGTCTCTCAAATTTGGCCTAACCGGTGAATTAACCAGGAATGGGCAGGTTATTTCTTGGAAAATGTCATCACAAAATTTGGCGGCAGGCCGAGTCACTGTCAGTTTGACCTCAAATGCCTGAACCAAGACTCAACTACGTTTCTGGCAGTTGGCATGACGGCGTTTAGCCCAATGGGCGGCGGAAATCCCCCAAGGCCACCCCACATAGGGGTGGGCCCATTTGGTTGGGAACAGGTTTGGGACGCCCAACCTACCTATGCTTGGTCGCTGGGTTGTTTGTTTGGTCAATGGCATTGCATCAGGTGCAACACCCAATTTTTCAGCAGGAAGCTGCCCATCAGGGGTGATGCCTGATGGATTTGGGAGGGAAGAGATTTTTCCAATCGTCATGTTAATTGAATTGCAACTGTCAGGCATTCCAGCCAATAGATCAGTCTTCATACCTTTTTGACCATTTAAAATCTGAGCATTGGGCAGATTGCCGCTTGAATTGGTTACAATCAATTTTATTTTGGCAATCTCAGTGCAGCTTTCACTGATTCCTCATAACAGTTCTGCTGAGGTTAGTGTTGGTACTGGGAATGGGATCCAAAGTGGGAGAGCTGTTACCCAGCGCTCATCTACTATGTGAGCAAGATTGCCCTGAGTAACGAGGGGTACAGCCATCCTCTTTGGTGCCTTTTTACTCAGAAACGGGAAAATGGCCCGGTCAACACCCAGGGGATATTCCCCAGAACTTACAAGATAGTAGGCTCAAAGCGCTTGCTGCCTGAAGCGTAATCCCTTTGTACTTATAAATCTGGTTGGGGAGGGCCCTGAGTCACCGCTTCGTTCAACAATAATAAACAGTAATCACTCTGTTGCTGTACACTAGATTGATTTGACTAGAGTGGAATGGATCCATTGGGATTCCACAAGAGGTAAAATAAATGGGGATCTGTTGTCCTAAAATATTAAAAGTTTCCTCTGCCATATTTATCACAACATCAAATTTCCTTATAAATGCTGCACCAATTAACATGTTGTAGTTGTTATTTGGCAGAACCACCACTGGAGTGGAAGTCTGTAATGACCCAAATTGTAAAGGCAACATGCTATATGCTCCTTCAGACACAGTGCTATGCATCCCCATGGTCCCATAAACTACTCAATGGTCCACATCCAGTTTCAGCAGAAGCTTAGTCACCAATCTGGTAGAGACTATGTTCACAGGGGCTCCCATGTCTATGATAGCACAGATATTTGTGTTTTGAATGAAAATGTTGCAGTAAGTGCATTTTGAGTAAGAAGAATCATCAGTGTTTATTACATGTACGTCCAAGGGCTTTGTGTTACTCAAAAAAGGAGGAAATGCCCTTGCTGACCTGAGTATACTCACTAGCAATTTTCTCCACTGGAATGGCTACATTAACCCCTACTAGAGAGGCAACGTCCAACAAGGGATCCGCGTTGCTGGTGCCAGTCTGTTCCAGGATCTGCCATGCATATGGCTTCTGTATGTCCTGGAGGAACTCAGGGCTTGGGGGAGAATTTTTACTCTCTGAAACAGAAGCAGGGGTATCCAACAGAAGCTGTTGGTATAACAAATCATCCAATTGAGTTTTGAATCCTACCCAAAGAGATGCTTGGAAATTATTAGGGACAAGTGAATTGGACTTAGCGGAGGTAGAGCGTCCCATCTCTACTATGCTCGAGCTTTTCTCTGCTCAATTTTCTCAGTTGGCATTGCATACACTTGTGGTTTGCTAGGGCAATTGCCCTCATAATGCCCTCTTCATCTGCACTGGAAGCAAGTATTCATAAAAGGTTCACATATATAGCTTGCAGTGGAAGGACCAGTTCAAAAATTGATGGTATGGTTCCAGGGCTGTGGATGAACTGGTGGAGCGTACATAGGCCAAAAAGGGTCCGCTGATTTGTATGATGGACAAATATTTTCCAGTGGTTGATAGCTTGGTCGCTACAGCCCATATCCTGAAAAGTTTGGTGTGGAGATAGAAGAAGTTTTTTGGCCTACATTAGGGGTGCTGATTGTGGCGGAAAGTTGTTGTAAGGTGTTCATGATTCAAATAAGTCCTGCATCTTCATCCAAAACGTGAGACATAGTGTTATATAATTCCTGATATGGTTTGATGGCCACCATCATCGCTATACCAGCATTCCCAGCCAGATAAAATGTTAGCTCCGAGTAGTACATGTGCTTTCACTGAGAAATATTCAGCAAATTCTAACAGGGTCTTATTTTGGTGAAACTGTATAGTCAGGAAGTTGGCCTTCCCTTGGGCCATCTTGGTTGCACCCCCAAACAGCTGGAGAATAATTGGTTTAACTTCTTCATAGGATACTGAGCTATTTGGAAGGTAGCAGGTAATTTGATCAGCGCTTTCCACGTCTAGAGCGGATAGTAACAGTTTCACTTTCTGCTAATTAGAAGCCCCTTCCATGGCAAATTCGCATCACTTAAAGTATCCATATAGATTTCCATCATGACTGAATGAAGGTATTTTTTTTATTCAAACAGCTTCGCCTTGCTCCAGGCTCCTGCTGCGAGGAGCAGGCAAATTGGTTCCAGAGCAACTAAGGGAACCATCCTCTTGTGAACTATCATATGGCTGGCCAGATGGACTTGAATCCATCAAAATGGACTTGGAAGGAGTAGTGTCATGCAGGGGTTCCATTGCAACGCCTGAGGGATATTTGTTAGCTGATCCATAGCATTCTTCCCCAAATCACCACTAACTGCATCACTCCCCCAGCTCCAGCATGATCTGCAAAATGTTCATTGATTAACTGCTCTGTTTTAACTGAATAGAATTTACACCATCCATCCTGGAATTTCTGTTGCAGCATCTCATACTGATGTTGCAACTCCCAACAGAATTCCCACTCAACGTTCAGTTTCTGCTCCACTGCTTGTAGTTGCAAAAGGACATCTTCAATTATGTTCTGCATTTGTGCATGCTGCTGGCTATCATTACCCGCTTGTTGACTAGCATTGTTTATTTGGTCAAGGAGGGCGGCTTGTTCCCATACCAATTTTTTGTTGGCCCATCAAAGGGTATCAAGCCATACTTGCATGTCCGCATACTCTCTTGTATCACCAATCAGAAGATGGAAAGCTCAACTGCGCTCAGCCTGGCTAACAACTTCCAGTTGTGTTACTCAATGGATTAGCTGGTGATATTTGGGGGATGTTGACCAAAGGATAAGTTCATTATTTTTCATTTGCTGACTACTCCATTTGATGTAAAGTTGGGTTAATTCAGCTGATACAGAACTAACTTGATCCACCACTTGCCATTCTATCAGTGTTATTTTCTCCTTAAGCTGAGAAATCATAGCTTTTAGTGCTTCCACCCATTCAGCTAGATCTGTCATAAATCACTCATTATTGTTTCCCAACATTGTTATGTCCTGAATCCATTCCACCAATAGGCCATGCTGATCCAACAGTTATCATATTACCTGGGGTAACTATAGAAATAACTTGGTACCAAAATGTATAATTAACAGTGGATGTCCCCAATATGATGGTCCATCTGTACCAGCACCCCCTGTACCTCTAAAAAAGAGTTATCAAAGCAGTCAAGAAGGAGGTGAGTATTGTTTTTCTCTGCTCAAGCAAACCGTACTACATCTCCAATCTCTACATTGTGGCAAGCCAGCACATGCAGTAGCTGGTAAATAGATGGTTACACATACACAGTGCATTCAAAAAGTTCTGGTACTAACGTTTTAGAGACACAACTTTAAAAATAAATAAACTTTCTCTTATCATAATTTAACATACAACCTTTCCCTCTCTGTACATATTTATATTGCTAAAACAATTATTAAAAGGTATGCACATAGTTCCTATTTTGTATAACCATGTTTAAACCAGCTGTCACATTCTTCTGAATTGTCTCTACTTTATCAAAAGGATGAACCTTCAGTGCCACCTTCAGATTAGAGAACAGAAAGAAGTCAGACAGAGCCAAATCTGGTGAATAGGGTGGATAATTATAATCTGAAGGTGGCACTGAAGGTTCATCCTTTTGATAAAGTAGAGACAATTCAGAAGAATGTGACAGCTGGTTTAAACATGGTTATACAAAACAGGAACTATGTGCATACCTTTTAACAATTGTTTTAGCAATATAAATATGTATAGAGAGGGAAAGGTTGTACGTTTAAACTATGATAAAAGAAAGTTTATTTATATGTAAAGTTGTGTCTTTAAAACGTTAGTCCCAGAACTTTTTAAATGCACTGTGTACCTCTCCCCCACCTTATACTCAAGAAGGAAATTTGAGTGTTCCTTCCCAAGATATTATTAATCAGGTTCTTGACGCCCTTGCTGAGGTTCAAATGCGTTCTTCTATTTCCCTTAACAATGCCTCTGCACTATCCTATGACAAACAAGGGGTTTCTCTTTTGGACGCGGTATAAAGGGAATGCCCATTGTTGGGTACAAGGACTTCTGCGTTCTACTTCACAAGCAGGGGATCCCTCTTCGCTAATTGAAGTCATATTGGCTGCTTTGAAACCCCCTGTGTCACACTCAAACTGTTTATTCCAATTTCTTTCTACTATGGCTGAAGCCCCAGCTTGGCTTCTTTAATCTCCCCTGCTGCAAACAGGCTCCCACACTGGAGCTCTCTAATGATATGCTCCAAGAAATCTTTAGTTCAGGGTTGGATTCTGCCTCTGCCCATCACAAGGTTTGGTCCACCTCTAAAGGGATGGTGGATCAGATATGTAACACTGCGACCACTATCAATGCCTCCCCTCGCCATACTTCCCGCTATCAAGGGGGAACTTTTATGATAGGACTACCTAATGGTGACACGGATTCAGTTCTTGCCATTGAACCAGTATTAGTCCCAGCCTCAGAGCCCGTCACAACCCCTGCGTCAGAGTTGGATTATCCTGGTTCACCTATTAATGAATCAGTAAAAGCCCAGATGGAAGAATCTGGTTCCCAAGCCCTTGCAAATACCAACTTTACTCCTGAAAAGGTCCCCAACCTTTCCCTAATTTACCTGCCATTTCTTCAGTTGCAACAAAAATGACTGAATCCACCAATAAACAAAACTTTGCTTATTTTTTATTACCTATGAATATTAGTATTGGATCTCACCACGTCTACTTTGAGGCTTTAATGGATACCAGAGCTGCGGGTAATTTTATGAGCGTTGAGTTAGCCCAACAATTAAAGCTGGACCTGGATGTAGGTCCTTCAGTAATGGTGGCTTTCTCAGCCTCCCAGACATCGTATATAGTCCGTTGGCCAGTACCTTTCTCAGTACATCACTTTAGCTTTTGTGATTGGTTCTCCGTAATGGCAAACTTAGTGTTCCTGGTAATCTTGGGGTTGGATGGTGGCGCTGACAACATGTTAAAATCCACCTGGAGTCAAACATGTTGTCATTTGTTAATGATCAACTGAAGGGAGATTACTTTTAGTTGACACTGTTAACTTTTTGGCGGATATGGCTTATTTCTGCTGAACGAGTTTCACAAGGTTTAACCCACTGAGCAACGGGCCAACAATATGGAGATAGTTGGTCCCTCAAATGAACGTAATAAACTTATATAAAAATAGGAGGCGATCGCCTCAACTACGCTAATTTTATTTAATATAATATATACAGCAGATCTTCTCTGCTCACGCTCGCTCTTACTCCATCTCACTTATTTCTTCTTTTTCCTCTTCTTCTTAAAAAACCTCCTCTACTTCTCTCTATTGCTCAACCCTTAACCCCTGGTATTCCTCAACGGATTCAACACATTTCGCTTAGTCAGCCTCAATTTGCTATCAATGTAGAATTTGTTTGATCATTGAGGCTTCAACAGAATTTCCTTGATCACCAACCCTAATTGATTTGATTGATTCACCTCACATTGCTCTAACTTATCACTCAACCTCGGAGCTCACTTCACATCTAATTTACAATTCAATGGAACACTAGCTTATCGCTCAGTCATATTAAAATCTTGACATTACCCCCCCCCTTGAATGGATGATAAGCGCCTATTGTTTTCAGGGCTGAAGGAACTTTGTGTGTACTCAGTTGATTATCTGACCACTTGCGGGTTCCTTAATGGTGTAGACATCAGACACAGTCTTCTTGATGATCTCAGATGGTCCACTCCATATGCTGGCGAGCTTGTTCCTTCTTCCAAACCCATGTTGGTCATGAAACAGGACCAATTCCCCTAACCCTAACTGTGAAAGACTGCTGCATATATATTGCTCAGCCGCATGATCCTGAATCTTCTTGACAAGACTAGTGGAATATGCCTCGGTTTGGAGCTTAATTAGTGTGTCCATTAAGGTAGACTAATAGCGGTGGGGCTTGACTCCGCCGGTATCCTCTACACAGGAGTAAAGCAATGCATATAGTGCTGGATGCCATCCATAAAGCAATTGGAATGGACTTTTACCAGTTGCTGAGTGGTAGCTGATATTATATGTGAAGACAGCGGTGGATAGAAGGGTACTCCAGTCAGATGGCCGCTTATTTACAAGCTTGTGTAGAACATTTACCAAGGTCACATTAACCCGTTCCACCATACCATTAGATTCAGGATGGTAGGGGTAGTTAAGACCCCACAGATTGCCATGAGTTCATTCAACTTGGCCAATATGTGCTATGTGAAATTTGTTTCATTGTCTGTTAGGATAAATTGCGGACAACCATGGCACTGTATGACACACTCCAGAATGTCATTGGTGGTAGTGACAGCCCCCAAATCGTTGATCGCCCTTGCTTCCACCCACCTTGTCAAATGGTCAATTGCAACGATTATATATTTAAAGCAGTTTGCACCAGTTGGCAAAGGCCCCACCACGTCTAACAAAACAGTATGCCATGCGAACTGAGGCTTCACTAGCTGGTAGGTGGTCTTTTGATGGAATGGTTTCTCCACTTGGCACTGATGGCAACAACCAACCATCTCAGGCACATCATATAGTATAATCTCCCAAAAGTAGCGGGGTCACAAGAACTCCAGCACTTTTTCAACCACCATGACCTACTGCTCTATGGGCATCCATAATTATCACAGGCCTGGAAGAGGGTTTTGGGAAACTCAGTGTCAATTCCCCATCCGCTTATATAATTTCCCGTTGCGCAAGAAGGTATCCTTCCTAAGCCCATCCAACACTTTGATCACAGGTGGCAGCTCGTCGTGATATTTTCCCACAATCATTTTTTGTACATGATGTCTGCCACATCCGCTGTAATGGTGACTGTGGGTAACCGATAAAGACAGTCTGCATTCTGATGCTTTTCCCAGGCCAATGCATGATCTCAAAATCATATGCTTGGAGCTTCAAATCCCATCATGCGAGCCGCCCTTCAGGTTCCCGCAGATTCTGTAGCCAGCGCAAGGAGCCATGATCCATTACCACTTTGAATTTCACTCCATGGAGATAGACACAGAATTGTTTTTATGCATATATTACCGCTAAACACTCCCACTTGGTCATGGTTTAATTATGTTCAGGGCTGGTTAAACTGCGACTACAATATGCAATGGGGTGCTCCACACCGTCATCATCTTTTTTAGGATAACACAGCCCCTACAGCAGAAAGAAAGACATCCATTTGCACAATAAACTCTTTTTCAAAATTTGGGTATTACAAAACAGGCGCGCTAGGCAACGCGGTTCATAATACATCAAAAGCAGTTTGACATTGATCCATCCAGGTGAAGGCTTTGTTCTTCTTAAGTAGCTCAAAGAGTGGAGCCCCAATACAGCTGAAGTTGGAAATGAACCACCGGTAGTAACTGACCATCTCCAAAAACACCTGGATATCCCGCTTATCACTTGGCTGAGTCATCTGGCAGATGGCTTCCACCTTGGCCGGCTGAGGACTAAGCCCTTTGGAATCTACCATGAAGCCAAGGTATTCTAATTGTTCCTTAAAAAGTGGCACTTTTGGGGCTTAATTTTGATGTTAGCATCAGCAAGGCGGCGGAACACTTGCTCCAAGTGTCCAAGATGCTCTGTGAATGTCCGTGAAAACATGTTGATATCGTCAAGGTAGACAAGAATGCAGGACATCTTTAAGTCACCTAAAATCTTGTCCATAGCCTGCTGGAACATAGTGGGGGCATTACATAAACCCTGTGGCATACGTGTAGGCTGGAACAATCCTTCTGAGGTGATTATAGCGCACTTTTCTTGTTCCACCGCTGGCAACTCAATCTGTCAGTACCCTGATATCAAGTACATAGCAGAGAAATAATTGGCCTCACCTAACTAATCTAAAGCGTTGTCAATTTGTGGGAGCGGGTATGAATCTTTTTTTGTAATATTGTTAAGCTTCCAATAATTGATTACTACTCGATTGAAGCTATCTTTCTTTTTAACAATTAGCACTGGAGATGCCCAGGGACTTTTTAACGGCTCCAACATTCCTTGTTCTACCAAGGTATCTATTTCTGCAGATTCAACTTTTTCTGCTGCCTTTGAGTGACAAATAGGTTGTGACCTGATAGGGGGTGGTCTCCTGTTTCCACCTGATGCACAACCCCATGAGCACAACCCAAGTCATGATCATCAGTTGCAAAAATGTTGTGGTACTTCTCGAACAGATCCATCACCCTAGCCTTCTGATCCTCTGATAGACCAGTTAACGCCTCCCATGGAACCACAGTAATTATGCTGAAGGGGTTTTTAGAGGCAAGCCGAGATCTTCCCATGAACCAAAGTCGTGTACCTGGTGGACCTCATCAATAGGGATCAGATGCAGGTAAGCCACCACTTGGTGCCTCTGAACCTTCATCACCTCCTTCTGCATATTCGCTACCAACACCTTCACTTCCCTTGCCCTGGTAACAGTAACCCAGGAGCCACATGAGGTTCAAGCTGCGATTGTTGATAGGGCCCCACAACCTCCTTGTACAGACCTACTGGTATATCAATTTCGAGTTCTGTCCCAATTATGACCTGGTGCCCAGAAGGGATAGTCAAAGCATGCGCAGCTCGTAGTGGAATCCCTTTGTACTCATAAATTTGGTTTGGAAGCATTTGGGTCTTCCACTTCATCCACCAATATTTCACAGGAATCACACCATCGCTATAGGCAAGATTAATTTGACCAGAGCGGATGGGGTCATCTGGGACTCCACTGGAAGTAAAATAGATGGGGACCCGTTGTCCCAGGACACTGATGGTTTCATCCGCCATATTAACCACAGCCCCAAAGTGCCACATAAATGTAGCCCCTGATCAACATGTCATAGTGGTCATTAGGCAACACCACCTCTGGAGCGGATATGCCAGCTGACCTGAACCTCAAAGGCAATGAGCTATATGCGCCTTCTGACAGTACTCTGTGCCCCCGCAGTTCCATACATTACTCGGTGGTCCACATCTGGATTCAGCGGAAGCTTAGCCACAAGCTTGGTGATAAAATTATATCGACAGGAGTGCCTGTTCCAATGATTGCCCAAATTTTGGTATTATGTACAAATATGTCACAGTATGTGCATTCCAAATAAGAAGAACCCTTTTTGTTTGATACATAAACATTAAAGGGCATATGATTATTCAGAAAAGTGTGCATACCAGCTCCAACATGAGGATACTCTTGAGCAATTTTTTCTACAGGAATCGCCACCTCCACCCCTCCAAAGCTGCGACATATGCGGAGGGGTCACCGCCAATCGTACCATTATGCTCAAGGATCTGCCAGGCGTATGGCTTATAAACATCTAGGCAAAACTCCATGCCCACATTATTGGGGTCTCTTCCTCAGCTTGAGGCCAAAAGGTGGTAAGGGATCTGATGAGATAGTAATTACTCAGAGTGTGCCCCAGAGCTGACACAAAATGATTCATGATGAACATCAGGAACAATTACATTTGAATCATTGGAAGCAGAGCATCCCATCTCTACTCCGCTCGCCCTTTTCCCAGTTCATTTGGGACCACAGATACTGAGTGGACCCTTGGTTTGTCCTGACAACTAACTGCATAATGACCTGTTTGGCCACACAAAAAACAAGCGTTTGGGACCAGCGCTCGTCTATGAATCTCCCCAGAAGGTCTAGGGCTACTATTGAACCACGGTTTATTGTGGACCCAAGGATAAGCAGTTTGATCATAATAGGGGCGTAAAGGACCCGCTCATGAGTTAAGTGGCCGAGGGGTGACCCACTGATTGCCCCCATATTGGTGGGATCCTTCATTTAGCGAAATTTTAGTGGCAGATACAGGATCCTTCTGCTCCACATTGTGAGCACTAAAGTTGAAAGATAAACGGCGTAAATGATGGATGATTTTGAGTAACTCCGCATCCTCCTAAAGAGTGTACGCCATAGCATTATACAATTCGCGGTAGGGCTTGATAGCTGTTGTCATCGCTATGCCCACCTCCTCATTAAATAAGACATCTGCACCCAACAACACATGAGCCTCATTAGTCAACCGCTCCACAAACTGTATTAAAGACTCATTCTTTTGGAAAGATATTGCTAAAAAGTCCGCCTTGCGCTGAGCCATTTTTGCTTTGCCACCAAACAGGCGAATTACAGTCTCCTTCACCTCTCAGTAAGCTACAGTACTGTTCTTAAGATAACATGTAACTTGATTGGTACTTGAAACATTCAACGCAGACAACAACAGTTTAGCTTTCCATTGATCTGAAACCCCTCTATGGCAAACTCAAACCGCTTGAAAAACCCATGTATGTTACCATCACGGTTAAATGAGGGCAGCCTGTCAATGCAGATTTCCTTTTCCTTAACAACCTTATCTAATTTATACTCTGTACAGTCTTGCCACTTCGTCGTGCTGCTCAAGAGGTTGGAAAGTTGGTTGGCATGGTCGCCTACCAGGAGTAGTTGACATAATGCATGGTTGAGCTGCTCAGTAATATTCTTATTTTCCTGAAAAGACCTTTTTGCGCCAGAAGTAAGGTATCCAAAGCAAGCTTCAGTTCCCCATAGTGAGAGAATTCAGTCACCGGGGTATTACCCCATCAAAGCGAGCTGGTTGCGCCATAGGTGTAATTTGAGGAAGTTGTTATTAGTTAATCAATGGGCCCCCTGTAGTGAGCACCACTGTTAACTTTTTGGCGGATATGGCTTATTTCTGCTAAACGAGTTTCACAAGGTTTAACCCACTGAACAACGGGCCAACAATATGAAGATAGTTGGTCCCTCAAATGAACGTATTAAACTTATATAAAATAGGAGGCGATCTCCCCAACTACGCTACTTTTATTTAATATAATATATACAGCAGATCTTCTCTTCTCACGCTCGCTATTACTCCTACTCACTTCTTTCTTCTTTTTCCTCTTTTCTTGAAAAACCTCCTCTACTTCTCTCTCTTGCTCAACCCTTAACCCCCAGTATTCCTCAACGTATTCAACACATTTTGCTTAGTCAACCTCAATTTGCTATCATTGTAGAATTCTTTTAAACATCAAAGCTTCAACGGAAAATTCTCAATCACCAACCCTAATTGATTTGATTGATTTACCTCACATTGCTCTAACCTATCACTCACCCTCAGAGCTCACTTTGCATCTAATTTACAATTCACAGGAACACTAGCTTATCGCCCAGTAATATTGAAATATTGACAGACACCCTTAAGAAAACTCAAGGCTGCAGCTCTATTACTTCTCTCATGTCCCTGGGGCCTTCTCTCCGATTTTCCCAAAGAATTAATGCACTATTGAAGTATCTTCAATTCTGAAAAGGCGGACCATCTGCCCCCTCACACTAAATTCGACTTGGGATTCAGGACGATGGTGCAGTTGATGAATATCAACTGTCCATTGTATCCACACACAGCGGAGGAGGAGGTAGTGCTTAACACCTGGTTAGATGATATGTTTAAAAAAGGGTGGTTGTTTAAAAAGACATCGCCAGTCATGTCCCCCATCATCTTCGCCAAAAAGGCTGATTATTCTCTCCATCCCTGAATGAAAACAGTCACTTAATAAAGTTATGGTTCACGACCCCTACCCTCTGCCCCTGAAGCAGACCATCAGTCAAGCAATCGCTAAATCTCATGTGTTCTCTAGGCTGGATCTCAAAAATGCCTTCAACCAGATTTTGGTGATGAAAGGGCAAGAATGGTTAACTGTGATATGAATGAAGTAAGGAATTTTTCAATTCCGCGTAATGCCCTTTGGGTCAAAGAATGCGCCTGCTACATTTCAATGAATGATTGATAGTGTACTGGGAGACCTCCGCTTCACTTGCACGGTCACATATATTGATGAAATCTTGGTTCACTCCCCAACTCCCAAACAAGATTCTACAGTCTTGGAAGTGGTCATGGCTGCTTTGCACAAGGCAGGTTGTTTGTCAAGTCTTCCAAATGCGAGTTTTATAAGGAGGAAGTTACCTTTCTTGGGTTTTAGTCCTTAAGGATGGGTATGCGATTCCCCTCAATAAGTTGGACGCCATCCATGAATGGCCAACTCCAACAACACAGAAACAATTACAGAGTTTCTTGGGCACCATCATTTTCCTAAAGAAATTTTCCTCAGCCCTTTCCCAGTTAGCTGCTCCGCTCCGCCCCCTCACAGGCAAGAATGTGCCTTTTTGTTGGACACCTGAGTGCCAGTAGGCGTTCAAGTCTATCAAAGAGGGTTTCTATCTCCCCATCATCTTGAAACACGCAGATCCTGCCAAGCTGTATATCATCGCGTGTGATGCCTCATTGGTGGCAGTGGGGGAAGTTCTGCTCCAGGAGCACAATGGCTTGGAACATCCAGTCGCCTACTTTTCCTGAAATTTTCCTCTATGGAGCAATCCTGGGCCATCTATGATAAGGAGTTGGAAGCCGTAGCATGGGCGTTGACTCATTGGAGGTATCTGTTACAGGGCTCTCAGCATGAGTTAACTGTGTGTACGGATCATCAAGCTCTTTAGTATTTAAGCAAACCCCAGAAATTGGCGCATCAGCAAGCTCGCACCTATTGGGACTTGTGCAGTTTCAATTTAAAACACAAATTTGTAAAAGGCGCGCTTAACTTACTTCCCAATTTTCTTAGCTGCAACCCAGCCCACTGTCCCTTGGACTGAGATGAAGTCGACCTCATTACCATGATCCTAGCTACTAAAATCTTGTTGATTGTTCCCCCTTTTGTCTCGTCAGTTGCATTAGCTGACACCCCTCACATTACACAGGTCTTAGCAGCCCAAATGACCTACCCAAAAGGAGTGGAGTTATTTGAACAATTGTCCCTCCAAAATCAAAAACACTCCCTGTTTTTATTGGTGGAGGGCCTCATTTATTTTAGGACGCAAATTTGGGTTCCTTCTCTCTTCAGAGCTGAGGTATTTCAAGCGCATCACAATCCACCCATGATCAGCCATCCAGGAAATAAGAAATGCATCAATTTGATCAAGCGGACTTACAATTGGGCGGGTTCAACTAAGGAAGTTCCAGCCTAGATCGCCAATTTCGTTACATGTGCAAAAGGCTAAGTTGGACCGCTCAGAAATAAATGGTCTCCTACACTCCTTGAAACAGGAGGATGGTCATGGACATCAGTGTCCGTGGATTTTATTGTCAAACTCCCTGTTCTAATGCGTTTACAGCGGTGATGGTGGTGGTTGAACATTTCATTAAATTTTTCCTTTTTATCCCCTGTGCTTCTGCAATTATGTCAGAAGAAACTACTAATCTCTTTGCGCGCTATGTGTTTTCAATGTTTGGTCTCCCACAGGAGATCATCAGCGATCATTGTTCACAGTTCACAGTGCAGTTCTGGAGTAAACTTTTATCTATTTTAAAAATTTCCCCCTGTTGCTCCATGGCGTATCATACCCAGTCTGATGGAAAAACTGAGCAAATTAACCAAGTCTTGAACAGTACCTGCGTCGATATGCTGCAGCTGAACAGGACACCTGGGCTATTTACCTTCTCCTCGCTCAATTTGCCTACAACAATGGGATTCACGCTTCCATGGGGTTTCTCCTTATGAAGCAATGCTCAGATATAATCCCTCGTTTTCAGTCAGACCCTGCTTGTGCCCTGAGGTCCCAGCTGCCGCAGATCATGATGAGCATATTAGGTCCACTCAATCCTTAGTGTGGGAACATCTCACTAAAGCTATCGATGACTACAAGTGGTTTGTGGATTGTAAGTGACTCCCTGGTCATGACATAATGGTGGATTTCTACGTTAGCTTGATACGCACCATTTGAGAATGCAGGTACCCTCCAAAAAGTTCACAAGTAAGCGTTTGGGTCCCACTTGGTTGAGGAAGACTTGGGTAATGGTGCGTTCTGGTTAAAACTACCAGCTCATTGGAAACAGCACCCCATCTTTCACGTTTCTCAGTTGTCCCATTTAAGGGGACTGTCCCCACAGACCCTGAGCTAATTGTAATCGAGAATGCAGAGGAAGCTGAGATGGAAAATATCTTAGCATTTTGCAAATTTCAAAGGTCCGTTCAGTACCTTATGGCCTGGAAAGGTTATCTGGCTTATGAGAAAAGTTGGGTTAAGGCCCACAATTGCGCTAGCTGCATGGAACTGGCTGAGGCGTTTAATGAGTCCCACCATGATGCTCCCCGTCCCCCAAAATGTTGCAACTTTATTGGTGATCAAATTGCCCAAAGCGCACAAAAATGTGGCCCTCATGCAGTTTTCCAGCGGTGACGCCCTTCCTTTGTAAAAAGGAAAGGGTAATGTAAGTCCAGGGGAACGTCCCCTGTGCATGGATTGGGCGATCTTCCAATTTCCGAATAACATGGGTCCAAAGAGGGTGGCTGTACCCCTTGTAACCCAGGATGACCTCGCCCACATGGTAGATGAGCCCTGGGTAACAGCTCTCCCTCTTCAGATTCCTCCCCCGGTACCCATGCTCACCTTGGCTTTACTTGTCCACCAGATTAAGGAAATCTGCACTGAGATCACCGAATCAAAGTTGAAGGGTCCAAAACTGATGGTAATCAAGACTGACTATTGGAAACCACATAGTCAATAAGGTACAAAGATTATTTTTATCAGCCAGAATTGCTGATGGTTTTGACTCAGCCAGCAGTGCGATTGCTGATGCTAACCCCCCTCAAATCTAGTCAGGGATGATCCCAGATGTTCAGATGGTATCGCTGGAAACCATCAATGACAGTTTGAAACCCCTATCCAGAAATTGTGAGTTGCAGCCAACATAACTCATTTTGACCAAACAAATGGCTCAGCGACTGGGCACAGATGGGTTGGGCATCCTAAACCCATTTCCAACCAATTGAGACTTCCCCTACGTGGGGTGGCCCTGGGGAGTTCCCGTTGCTCGTTGGGCCAGATGACGTCACACTAACTGATGGAAATGCAGTTGAGCCTTGGTTCAGGCGTTTGAAGTCAAACTGAAAGTGACTCAGCCTGCTGCTGAATTCTTTGATGTCAGTTCCCATTGAGATTATCTGCCCCCTTTCCCAAAAGATTAGCTGGTTTAGGCCAAATTTGAGGGACCTGATCCCTGCTTGTACCCACATCAATCAAACTCTAATTAATCAGTTGCATCTCACTGAGAAAATTGTTGGTTGATTTTCTTCATTTTCCTTTTAATAAATTTCTGTCACAACTATCAATTTTTAATTTATTGATATCCTTCTTGCCCAAAGTCCTAATAACATTACCCAGGTGGCCTATTGGTCCCTACACTAGATGAGCATTATCAGTTTTGATGATTACAATAACTCCCATCATCATCAATTGGATTCAACGTGCAAGACACTTCTGGCAATTTAACCCCCTCATTGAAACTGTCCGCCATCAATATACTGGGATCTTGTGGCCTTACATCCACCATTTTAAGCAAGGATCCTCCCCCTTGTCTCCTCAGTTGTACTGAACCCACCCACCAGCAACCCTGTAGAAACTATCCCATTGGTACAATCACCTGCAGCGAGACCCCCAGTGTCTGGGGTTGTTTCCATTCGGATCATTTTTGGGTTTCTTTTCATAATTTTTCTACACCAACGAGTTATCATTTCCCAATTTGTGGCTCCATACAACGTTGTATGAGCAGCAATGCCCCAGGCATTCTGGCTTGCTTTTTGGGTGCTCACGCATCCCAACTGGTGGGCCAGTCTAAACTTCTTCTGCCGTTTTCATGACAGTAGGGCTGAAAAGCCATCTGTATAGTGATACAAGATTTAAATTGACAGAACCTTTGCATCAATCATGATCTGCGCTTCCCAATATTAAAAATCGGCAAAAGTGACCAAAATTTCATTCTTTATAATCTTTATGCCCACAAACTTCTGTTTGAAGCTAGCCATCCATTCAGGGCTACAAAATTGTTCATGATTGCTTCCTTGACATCTTTGTACGTCCAATTATCACCATTCAGGTGGGACAACGCAAAATTTTGACAACTAATATCTAAACAACTTTATAACAGTTACCACTTTCTGATGTTCATCATCCCCAAACATCATCCTTTCAAAAAGATGGAAGAAGGCCAGGGTGTTATTATAGTGAAAACAGGTAGTTTTGAAGTATTCTGAAACCTTTAGTTAATATGTGTGACAGGATAATCGACCAATAACCCTATTGACCACTAGGATACTCTTTAGAGTCATCTCTAAAAGTGCTGCAAGAGCTCCAGGCATGTTCCTTGGGGGCTGTACTTTACCACAGAACTCTGCTCATCTACATCATTGTCAGCTGCATCCGCCTCCATCCAAGCACAGTTTCACTTGTGATTTTGTGGACCTATACCACTTAAGATTTACATTACATAGTTATGGAGACAACATAATATTTCTTTATATGCTTTTCAAGCAGACTTCTAGAAATTAATTCCTTGATTACTTTAATCTCCTTTATCTTCAAGGAAGTGACTTTTATGAGTTTTTTACTATTCATCTAATTGACCTGCTCTATTAGACTCCTTATCTTTTGTTACTAAACTGAGGTAGTCAGATTAGATTTTAATGCCTAATTCAGCATATTCTTATTCACTTTCTCCAGTATAGCCAATAATTTTCTGAAGTTCGTTCTTATAAGATAATTTGTGGACAATAGTGAAAAGCTATTTGAGCTGAAAACTCAACTACCCCTGTAGTGAGCACTAAATTTGAAAATCTAAGTTTATGGTGTTGGATTTTCATATGCCCACATAATCCAGATTGATTAATTATATAATTATATGCTTTATCTTCTGGAGGTGATTTACCATAGTGGATGCAGGAGTTATCATATGATATGGTAACTATTGTTGATTGTAGTTCTTTATGATATGGAGAATAATCCATTGGGATTTAGTTCTTAAAGACTAATGATGTAACGTTAGGTAAATTTCCAGCAATGTTTTACTAGGATTTAATTTACTGATAATGATTGATAACTAATTATCTAGTATGATTTGATTGGAGTTTGTCGCCAATCAATTAAGGGTTTATTGTTAGTTGCTGTGCATTGATAACGCTTCTGGAAGAAACTTTTGGATTAAATTTTTAGGCAATATGATCTGCTGGTAATGGTTAAAAGGTCCCATCACCTAAGCAGGTTGCTGTCTTAATAAGGTAATAAGCTGTGGTTGAGTGAAGATATTGGAAACCTTCTAATACTCAAACCAGGAGGGGTCATGTTCTAGTTGGCGGTGGAATCTGACTAGATGAAGTAACTCATTAATTAGGATGACTCTGAGGGTTAATTAATGTATGGATGCCATTCCTATTGGGCATAAAAAGAAGAGTTGGGCGGTAATTTTCCTAAGTAAATTCCTTGTCCTTTATTTGATAAAGAAAAATAAAGTAAATTTAATAAGTCTCATAGATATTTAGACAATTATAAATTTTTTATTTTACTATTGGTACTGATGTAGAAGAGAAAAGGTTTTTCTTATATATTGTCTTTTGCCAACTCTTAGATTAGAGTTGAATGGAAAGGTTGATTATTCAAGTGGTTCTCAATTACTTGGAGGAAGAGTCAAATGGAAAGATTCCCTTGAATTCAAGAAGTACCTTCAAGGGTCTGAAGGAAGAGCAATAGCACCTGTATAGTGGTGAGGACATACTCAATTTAATTGTGAAGAGCTAAACTAGGACAATAGTCTTCATACTATTGTCAACCCATTCATTTATTATATCATTAATCTATTAGCCACACACATTGAGCTGTGCAATAAAAATAAAAAAGTTTATAGGATCTATGTTGCTCAGGATATACAAGTGGTTCAGCTTATTATTTTGATAAAGTTAACCACTTGAGAATACCCACACCCTGAAATCCTTCCAAACATCCTTAATGGCCATTATAAATTCAACTAGGCTATTACATTTTCAGAGATCATTATATTTAGAATAGTTTTGACTTTTCAGTATGGTAGCACATGGAGTTGATGGAAATTTTTAGAAAATTGATATTGAGTTTAACTCTGGAAAATTTAAAAAATCTTTAGTAATGACAATACTGGCAAGGTAAAGGCTCATCCATGCCAGATTAAATCACTTCGCTTCTAAAGTGGAAGGTATATTAAATTATTTGTAAAACTGGTTACCATCTAGTACTAAAAAAACTGGTTGGTAAATTATGGTGGCTTGGTTTCATCATTCTAGCGTGAAATTCAATGCAAAAAGGTCCTCTCTTTGTTGTAATTATTTCATATCTTATTTTTTGGTTCATAAATTTCCATAATAACATTTAATTGGCATCTCATCTATTTTAGGTACATTCATAAAATGCATAATCACCACTCCTCTATTGACCTCGCGGCCTAAAAACACTGAAAATCAAAAAATAAAGGCTTCAAGGCCGCCCAATTCCAGAGGTTAATACTGGTAATGACCTATCTAATACTGACCTTATGGAGGAATAAAGTACAATAACATTAATTTAAAGAGGGGTGGAAGGCGAGTCGGTAGGGCGTACGGCTACCAACCTGAAGGTTGCGGGTTCGATTCCCGCCCTTCGCACATCGATCGGGGTGCCAGCCGAAGGAAGCTATTGGCGGTTAGTAGGTATAACATGAAAACCTTACCCATGACGTAACCAGAAAAATCCGAGTCCCGATCCGGAGGTGAAAAAACTTTCTACGACAGAGTTGACCCTGCTCAGGTTTCATGTCGATACTTTCTTTCTATATTTCGGTAATGTCCGTCCCCTGGTCGGCTTGCCTCGAATAAATAAATAAACATTAATTTAAAGACAATTAATTGATAAGTTCAATAGTAGTTGTCACCCAAACTGAAGAAAACTCCTAGAAGGGACAACATTTTACCACTCCAAAAATATAAGGTAAAGTGACTGTTAATGACACAACTTCATGCCCTACCTAAAAAATTTGTCACTCTGAAAAAGGAACAATTGCAGGATTTTTATTAATATACAAGAGCAGTATGAATGGAGTAAGCAACAGACAGAATTCTCATCATATTTAAGGTTTTTGAGAAGAGACATAATTATTTGAGTGCTACCTTTGAATAAGGTGTATATGGTCTGAAGTAAGAGGTCTAACTGAGTTCTGAAGCATTCTAGATGTGAAAAAATGAAGCAAGTGTTTCTGTTGATATATATAGGAAGAATGAAATCAGTACCAACTATGCAACAAGTTACTACTTGAAAGCTTAAAAGCATTGGACCACCAGGAGTCTAGATCTGTTGTTAGGGAAGACTATATTTCTTAGTTCCCTTGAGTACCAATCCTTGCTTAAGCTGTTTATTAAGATAGATTTTTAGTTGGGACCATCTAGTACTAAAAAAAAGATAGATTTTTAGCTAATTGTGAAAGATAATTGACTTGATGAGGATATTTGAGGCTATAAACTCACTTCATAAAGGGAATTTCTGATTTTAATTAGGAAGTAGATATTCCAATTATCCTCAAAATATAACCAAGTAACTCTGGTACACTTACCATTAATAAGTCTAATATCTTTAAAATACAAGACCTTCTGTCTCTATTACCAAAAATAAGAAATACCTCTAAACAATTGGGACTACTTCTCTGGCAGGTATATAAGCTAAGTTTTTCGCTTTGTTAGCATTTATTCACACTACTTTTCTAACACAGACAGTATATAACAGAAAGATACTACAGCTGTACAATAGATGATAACTGATAATTAAACAAGAAATGATAGTTATTATTGACTATTGGTAAATGATCTTTTATTAATTAGCCAGGCAATTGTATAGTATACCTCTCAAGAATCTTCTGGCCAAACTCATCTCTTAGATGAGTTCATTCGTATTGTGCCAATCCTCTGCCAGTCATGATGATAACTATGAATATATCCTCAATTCAATTTGGTCCATGAATTGATTAAATGAAAATCATATCAGCTAAACTGAAGGCAATACTACTCTCATAATTTGGAAATCTTAGGTGAAATAATGACACTTAATCAATAAAAAACAGCCCTAAGCCAGACAAATAAAGCTACATCATACTTTAATAGATAATAAAAGTTAGGGGAAAAGATAAATGGATATTGAACATGATGCACCCCAAATCAGAAATTTGACAGGCATCTTATAGCACCAGTTATGCCCTATATGGGCTATCTATGTTTGAAAGCAATATTAAATCAATTTTATATAATCAAACCCAGAGTTCCACCTTAATGCATTAATATTGGTGCACTGGATTAGGACGTGCAAATAAGTTAATTCCATGAGACCATTTTGCACCCAAATGACCATTTAATTGGTTTAAAAAGATTATCTCATAGCTAAATATAGCAATGATAATTTATGAAGAAGGCAATCTAATTTAAGGTGGGTTTGAAGTGAATTAATATAATCATATTATGCTGATAAATTGGGTAGATCAAGGGATCCATCAATTGGAGTAATTTATCGGCATTGATGGTTTTCTCAAAGGTTTTACTATTCAAGTCAACCAACAAAATCCAACAATGATGTTAGCATTAAAAGGAATTATTTACCTAAAGGAGACCAAAGAGAAGTATTGGATGTACAAGGGACATACAAGAATGAGTCCAAAGATGTCCCACAACATATATGATGAAAAACAGCATGACTGTTTATGAGGCAAAAGGCATGGAAGATGACAAAAAGGTAAGCCTCACAATTCAGAAATCAGTATCATTCTAAGGAGTCTCGTTGCAACAAGTACCATCACAGTTTTCCCCATACTGTAATGCATGAGTTCTTGCCAATATGTAACAAACGAGTTGTGCAGCACCAGCCATGTCACTGACCACATGACTGATATTCCTGCAGAGAACCACTATATCAACCACATGCCATTACTTGACTTTGAGACATATTTGTGGATTAAGGTTCTGGTGATGCTGCAAGCAAGCAGTAAGCCTGTCCCCATGATAGTGCCACAAACAAGGCCAAATCCTGGCTTAGCTCACTCGCTGGAACTCATTGTTTGGGTTATTATGACCATAATTTCTCTTTAAAATAAAACTAATTCTAAAGCAAGCAATCTGAATTTTATTGTAGTTTTTCTTCTGAGAAAACGAAACTGTAATCACAGTTGCCATTTCCTCATTTTTAAAGCATTTTTGATAGTTTAAATTATTAAACCCCTAGATTAGGCTCTTAAGTGACATCCAAATTGTTGATCAAGAAAGTCTTATATCCCACATAATTAGAAATTCAGAGAATTCAAAACACCAGTTGTTTGATACACCAGATCAGTCCCTGTTCTCAGATCACCAAATCCTTACCTACAATTTCCGTTTCTAGTGGTTTTCCTGATTGGTCCAACTTTCCAAATCTGACCTCCAAATTTGTGCACAAATTCAAACTGATATAAATGAGGTTGATGTGCAGATCAGGCTGGCCCCAATTCATCAAATCATCCCCCTGTAAATCCAAAAACTTCTGGATCTTTTTGGGGCAGCATGCACACTCTTATGGTGTTTGCCAGGTTGTTTCCTCCACCAGGTATTCTTTCCATTTTACCAGAAATTTCTGGTGACCCCTGACCCAACGCTCCCTCAGGATTTTCTTGACTCCATATTCCTGGTTGTTATCCTCCCATGGGTTCAGTGGCCCAGGATGCTCTAGTCCCTGCTCTTGGAATCCTCAAACTTGTGAGCCATAGATAACTGGATGGGCCTTTGACCCTTCTGGTAGGTCCAATTCAAATGCCACCTTATTAACAACCCATATCACCCTATACGGGCCTAAGAACTTTGGTCCAAGTTTCCAGCTTTTCACTGGTACTGCATAATTCTTTGCCGCCACCAATACCCAATCCCCTGGAGCAAATGATGGGTCTGGCACTCTTCGTCAATCTGCATACCACTATTGCTGTACTGTGGTGAACTCCAGATTGTTTCACAATTTCCTTCTGATTTTGGTTTTCTTTTCAGGATAATTTGGTCGCCCTCTGGCATACTCCATCATCTGATCCCCTATCCAACGCCAGATTGGATCCATGATTAGCAAAAAATGGTGACATTCCCATCGACAAGTAGTGGTTATTGTAAGCAAATTGAGCGAGTCTAATCCAGGTATCCCAATCATCCTGCCAATCTGAGATATAGCATCAGAGGTATTGCTCCAATGTCTGGTTTACCCTCTCTGTTTGCCCATCAGACTGGGGACGATATGGTAAAGCCCTACACAGGCGAATCCCTTTAAATTACTGAGCAGACTTGACCAGAATACAACACAAATTGTGGACCACAATCTGAAATGATCTCTGTTGGTAGCCATGATGGGCAGATATCTTATCAATAAAAACCCTTACAGTGTCCTTGGCTGAGAATTTTGAGGTAAATGGGAAAAACTAAATATATTTTGTTAACCAATCAACAACAACCATTATCTCATCCTTCCCCTAGATCTTAGGTAACCCTGTAATGAAATAGACGCTGACTGACCCCCATGGCTGACTCAGAATTTGGAGTGGGACTAACTTACCCATGGGCTGCTTTTGTGAGGGCTTGAACACACGCAAACCAAGCACTCCACCACAGATTTTTTATATCCTTTCACAGTATGGCCCATGAATACTTCTGTCACACCAAGTCAATCATCTTTGCAATCCCCAGATGTCCAACCAGTGGGTGGTCATGCGATGCCTGCAGCAATGCCCACTGCAGTGATGGGTTTGGAACCCATTTCCGCGAGTCATGACATATTATTCCATTTTTCCTTCCATATGTATGATGAAGGATGTGCCATTGGCCCTCTGCTAAATCTGCCCATAACCGTTGCCCAAATGATTAACTCCTTTTCTTTCTCCAGATTTTCCTCTCCAGTTCATCTTCTTCACTCACCATCATGGAAAATTGGTCTTTATGGAACATAATTGCTGTGTTATACTTCTTTAACTCAGCCTTCTCATATGCTAGACCTGCATCCCAGCTCAACCATTCTGCAATAGTGTTTTTTAATTCTCATCATAAAGTCTTGATTCCGCCGAGTCAGTTTGCACAGGGTATCAGCCACTGAGCAACCAGATCAGATGATATGAAGATTGTCAACTTTAATGAAACTTGATAAACTATATACAGAGCAATCGCCCCTTATTCAACCTTTACTAATTTTATACTAATCGCAGACTTATCTGCAACAACCTAATCATGGGAAAAGACCTCTTGTTCAATACTCCATATAACTCTTTAAACCTTGGTTCCTCAAGCTGGATGCATCCTCAGCTTGGTAGTCTCCTATTCGTTTTCCCTTTTCTAGAAGTTCTCATTTATATCAAAATCTCGGCATAATTTCCCTCAATTCGCCAAATGGTCAACATTTTGATCAATTGTTATCCATATACCTTTTCCATCAATCTTGAGATTCAATTTGATTCCCACTCCGATCCACCAGTATGTGTAGCATATCATCCAGTCATATAAACTTCCTGACATTACCCCCTCTTTGACAGGATAATATGCTCTTACTGCTTATATGCTCGAAGGAACTTCACGTGAACTCAGTTGATAATCTGACCCCCCACAGGTTCCTTTTTAGTGTAGACATCCATGCCAGTATTCTTGATTATCTCAAATGGCCCAGCCCAGATGTTGGAGAGCTTGTTTTTCTGACCAAATCTGTGCTGGTCATAGAATAAGATATGGTCTCCTACAAAAAACAATTGAAGTCCAATCCATCTCTTCTGATTGGCTGCCTGATTGCAAATCTTCTTGGCCAAACTGGTAGAGTAGGCTTCTGTTTGTAGCTTGATCAATGTATCTGTAAGAGTCTTCAAATATCGCTGAGGGTTCACACCACCAGTGTCTTTTACTCATGAGTATAGCAAGGCAGGCAGAGCTGGATGTAGACCATACAACAGTTGGAAAGGGCTCTTACCAATGGACTAATGATAGCTGATATTATACATGAACACAGCTGTAGGTAGAAGGGCACTCCATTATGAGAGTTGATCCTTTACTAATTTATGGAGTATGTTCATTAGGGTTCTGTTGACCCGTTCCACCATATCATTTGATTACAGATGATAGGGGGTGGTCAAAATCCCACAGATCGCCATCAAATCGTTTAACTTTCGCAGGATGTGTGAAGTTAAATTGGTTCCATTGTTCGTTAGAATGAACTATGGGCAGCTGTGTCACTGTATAACACACTCTATAATAAACTTGGCAGTGGTGACCGCTCCCAAGTCATTAATGGCCCTGGCCTCCACCCATCGAGTCAAATGATCAATCGTGACGATTATATACTTGGATTGATTGGCGCTAGTTGGCAGAGGTGCCACTACACAAATGGAAAAGGTGTGCCAGGCGAACTGGGGCTTAACCAGCTGATATGTGGTCTTCTTGTGAAATGGCTTTTCCACTTGACACTGATTTCAACAACTAACCATTTCCAATATGTTGTAGTGCATTCTCTCCCAGTAGTAACAGGGTCACAAAAACTCCAACATTTTCCGCAATCCTTCATGTCCTACATCCCGATGAGCATCCATAATAGTTGTGGGTCTAGACAAATGTTTAGGGAAACTCAACGTCAAGTCTCCAATCCACTTATATAGTTCCCCCTCACATAGAAAAGTATTCTGCCTGAGGCCATCTAATACTTTGATCACATGCGGCAGCTCATCATGGTATTTGTTTGCCACCATCTTCTCATACAGTATGTTGGCTAAATCCACCGTGATAGCAACAGTTGGCAGTTGGGAAAGACGATCTGCATTTTGATGTTTTGCTACCCAGATGATGTATAATCTCAAAATCATACATCTAGAACTTTAGTGCCCAACATGCGAGTTGTCATTCTGGTTCAAGCAGATTCTGCAGCCAGCACAAGGAAGCGTTATCTTTCACTACTTGCAATCTTACCCCATGTATATATACCTAAAACTGTTTGTAAGCGTAAATTATCGCCAAACATTCATGCTTAGTCATGATGTAGTTTCGTTCATGACAGTTCAAGCTTTGACTACAAAATGTGACAGGATGCTACACGCCATCATCGTCCTTCTGGGATAATACTGCTCCTATATCAGTGAGGGATACATCCATTTGTACTATGAACTGTTTGTCAAAGTTGGTATATTGCAAAATGGGTGCGCTTGCTAACATGGTTTGCAACACATTAAAGGCGTTCTGCATTGTCCTGTCTAATCTAAAAGAGGCATTTTTCTTTAACAACTCGAAAAGTGGGGCCCCAATGCAACTGATTTTGGGAATGAACTGTCAGTTGTACCCAGCCATCCACAGAAACACTTGGATATTCCGCTTATTACCTAGTCAAGTCATCTTGCTTAACGCTTCCACTTTTGCCAGCTGCAGTTTAAGCCCATTTGAATCCACTATGAACCCAATGTATTCTAATTTTACCTTGAAAAAATGACACTTCTGAGGTTTGATTTTGATATTAGCAATAGCGAGGTAATGGAACACTTGTTCCAGGTGATCAATATGCTCTGTAAACGTCTGAAAAAAACACATTGATATCATCAAGGTAAACTAAAACGCAGGACAGCTTCAAGTCACCTAAAATCGTATCCATGGCATGCTGGAATGTAGATAGGGCGTTGCACAAACTTTGTGGCATGTGGGTCATCTGGAATAACCCTTTTGAAGTGATGATAGCACATTTCTCCCATTCCCTGATGGCAATTTGATCTGCCAATACCCTGAGATCAGATCCATGGCGGAAAAATAATTCGCCCCACCCAACCAGTCCAATGCTTCATCAATCCGCGAAAGAAGGTAGGAATCCTTTTTCGTTACACTATTGATCTTGTGATAGTCAATAACCACCCAATTCATGCCATCTTTTTCCTTTACAAAGAGCACCAACAATGCCCATGGAATGTTCAACAGCTTTATCATCCTATGCACAATAAGTTTATCCACCTCATATGAGACAACCCCTTCCACCACCTTTTTTATCTAATAGGTTGCAATCAAATGGGAGGGTGATCCCCCATATCTATCTGATGTACCACCCCTTGAGCGCACCCAAAATCATGATCATCATGTGTGAAATATCCTGATACTTTTCAAACAACGCCATAGCCTTATCTTGCTGTTCCGCCAATAATCCAGTTAGTGCTTCCCGCAGAACCACAGTCAATATGCCAAATGATGAGCTTGTCTTAGTCCAAGATCCTCCCATGAGCTGAAGTCATGAATACGACAAACTTCCTCTATAGAACTAATTATAGGTAAGCCACACTTGGTGCTTCCAAATAGTTATTATCTCCTTCTGTAAATTTGCTAGCAGCACCTTCATTTCCCCATTCCCAGGGAGCAGTAGCCCTAAAGCCACATGTGGTTTGAGCAGTGAGTGCTGGTGAGGCCCCATAAATTCCCCATAAAGCCCTTTAGGGATGTCAATTTCGATCTCAGTTCCTAATATGAACTGATGTCCAGATGGTAGGCTCAAAGCACTCGCTGCCTGAAGCGGAATCCCTTTATACTCATATATCTGATTTGGATGGCTCTGGTTCGCTGCTTCATTTGTTGATATCAAACAGGAAACACTCCGTTGATGTATGCTAGATTATTTGACCAGAGCGGAACAGATCCATTGGGATTCTACAAGAGGTAAAATAGACGGGGATCTGTTGTCCAAAAATAGTAAAAGTTCCTCTACCATATTTTCACACCACCAATTTTCTTGAATGCCGCGCTGATTAACATGTCGTAGTTGTTGTTTGGCAGAGCCACTGCTGGATCAGAAGCCCGGAATGACCCAAATTGTAAAGGCAACGCGCTATGTGCTCCTTCAGACACAGTGCTATCGTCCCCGTGGTCCTGTATACTGATCAGTGGTCCACATCCGGTTTCATCAGAAGATTAGCCACCAACCTGGTAGAAACTATGTTCACAGGGGCCCCATGTCTATGATAGCGCAGATTTTTGTGTTTTGAACGAAAATGTCGCAGTAAGCGCATTCTGAATAAGAAGAACTATCATTGTTTATTACGTGTACATACAAAGGCTTTGTGTTAATCAGAAAGGAGAAATGCCACTGCTGACATGAAGATACTCACTAGTGTTTTTCTCAACTGGAATGGCTACATTAACCCCTACTAAAGAGGCAACGCCTGGTGAGGGATCCGCGTTGCTCATGCCGGTTTGTGTCAGGATCTGCCATGCATATGGTTTCTGCACATCCTGGCGGAATTCTGATCTTGGGGGATTTTTCACTCTCTGGAATGAAAGCAGGGGTATCCAACGGAAGCTGTTGGTATAGCAAATCGTCCAGATGAGTTCCAAATCCTACACAAAGAGATCCTTGGGAATCATGAGGGACTTTAAATTGGACTTAGCGGAGGTAGAGCATCCCATCTCTACTCTGCTCGAGCTTTTCCCTTCTCAATCTTATCAATTAGCATTGAATGCACCTGTGGTTTGATAATCAATTGCTCACATAATGCCTTATTTGTCCGCATTAGAAGCAAGTATTCATATGAGGTTCATATATATAGCTTGCAGCGGGAGGACCAGTTCAAAAATTGATGGTATTGTTCCAAGGTCATGGACAAACTAGTGAAACATAAATAGGCCAAAAAGGATCAGCTGATTTGTATATGGACGAATATGTTCTAGCAGCTGATAGCTCAGCCGCTGCAGCCCATATCCTGAAGAGTTTGGTGTGGAGATAGAAGAAGTTTTTGGCCTACATTAGGGGTGCTGATTGTGGCGGAAAGTTGTTGTAAGGTGTTCATGATTCAAATAAGTCCTGCATCTTCATCCAAAACGTGAGACATAGTGTTATGTAATTCCTGATATGGTTTGATGGCCACCATCATCGCTATACCAGCATTCCCAGCCAGATAAGATGTTAGCTCTGAGTAGTACATGTGCTTCCGCTGAGAAACATTTAGAGAATTCTAGCAGGGTCTTGTTTTGGTAAACTGTATAGTCAGGAAGTTGGCCTTCCATTGGGACATCTAGGTTGCGCCCCCGAACAGCCAGAGAACAATTGCTTTTACTTCTCCATAAGACACTGAGCTATTTAGAAGGTAGCAGGTAGCTTGATCAGCGCTTTCCACATCTAGAGAGGACAGAACAGTTTCTCTTTCTGCCTATCAGAAGCCCCTTCCACGGCAAATTCAAATTTCTTAAAGTAACCATGTAGATTCCCATCGTGACTGAAGGAAGGTATTTCTCAATTTGAACAGCTTCGCCTTGCTCTGGGATCCTGCTGCAAGGAGCAGGTGAATTGGGTCCTTAGCTACTAGGGGAACTGCCCCCTTGTAAACTATCATATGGCTGGGCGGACAGAATCGAATCCGCCAAAATGGACTCAGAAGAAGTAGTGTCATGCGGGGGGTCCATCGCAACTCCTGAGGGATACTCGTTAGCTGATCCATAGCATTCTTCCCCCAAATTGCCACTAATTGCCTCAATTCCCCCAGCTCCAGCATGCTCTGCAAAATGTTCATTGATTAAATGCTCTGTTTTAACTGAATAGCATCTACACCATCCATCCTGGAATTCCTGTTACAGTGTCTCATATTGATGTTGCAACTCCTGACAGAATTCTCACTCAACGTCCAAATTCTGCTCTATTGCATTTAGTTGCGAGAGGACATCTTCTACTATGTTCTGAATTTGTTCATGCTGCCAGCTAGCATTACCCGCTTGTTGATTAGCGTTGTTTATTTGGTTAAGGAGGGCGTCTTGTTCCCATACCAATTCCTCGTTGGCCCATCAAAGGGTATCAAGCCATATTTGCAAGTCAACATACTCTCTCATCTCACTGATCAGAAGAGGAAAAGCTCAACTGCTCTCAGCCTGGATGACAACTTCAAATTGTGTTACCCAAAGGATTAGCTGGAGATATTTGGGGGATGCCGACCAAAGGATAAGTGCATTATCTGTCATTCGCTGACTACTCCAATTGGTATGAAGCTGGTTAATTCAGCTGATACAGAACCAACTTGATCCACCACTTGCCGTTCCATCAGTGTTACCATTTCTTTAAGTTGAGCTATCGCGGCTTCAAGTACCTTTGCCCATTCTGCTAGATCCATCATAAAGCGCTTCATATTGCTTCCTAACGTTGTTACATCCTGAATCCATTCTGCCGATAGGCCATGCCAATCCAACAGTTCTCCTATTACCTGGCGTAAATCTAGATTTAACTGTGGTACCAAGATGTCCAACTGACGGCAGATATCCCCAATATGATGGTCCATCTGTACCAGCACCCCCTGCACCTCCAAAAAATAGCAAACAATGCAGCCAAGCAGGAGGCGTGTATCATTCTGTTGTGCTCAAGCGAATTGCATTACATCCCCTTCCCTATATTGTGGCGAGCCAGCACATGCAGTAGCTGGCAAAGATGGTTACACATAAGCGACTAGATACTCCTCAATTCTATGGGTACCAAGACGGCAAAACAACCCATTGTAGTCATGACCAGATAGGACTTATACAAGGCGTAGCAGTTTTCTTGGTCTCGTTATTATAAAACAAACTCAAGGCATGCTCCCCACCTCATCTTCATATAGTCATTACCCTCACAACAGCCATTCCATAGTATCCCACAGCTGCTGAGGAGTCACATTCGTGAAGTGACCTTGTTAATCAGCTGTCAACTCAGGTAAGTTTTCTAATTGCAGATTGACCATAACTTCTTCATCACCCATCTCAGTTACAGTAAAGAATACTGGTGCAATGTTAGGTACTTCCCATGCTTCTTCAGCATAAAACGTGTGGAATCCAATCAAATTTTGTTGTAAAAAATTAGGGCTTACCATCATATCCTAGCATTAAAGAACTACAATTGACCTGTGGGCCCCCTTTAGTGAGCACCACTGTTAATTCTTGGCATAAAGTCTTGATTCCGCTGAGTCAGTTTGCACAGGGCATTAGCCACTGAGCAAACAAAGCGGATGATATGAAGATCGCTGACTTTAATAAAACTTGATAAACTATATACTGAGCAATTTCCCTTTATTCAACCTTTATAATCTTATACTAATTGCAGACTTATCTGCAACAACCTAATAATGGGAAAAGACCTCTCGTTCAATCCTCTGTATGACTCTTTAGTCTCAGTTCCCCAAGCTGGATGCATCCTTGGCTTGATAGTCTCCTATTCGTTTTCCCTTTTCTAGAAGTTCTCACTCATCTTGAAATCTCGGCATAATTTACCTCAGTTTGCCGAATGGTTGACATTTTTAATCAATTATTATTAATATACCTTTTCTGTCAATTTCGAGACTTGTCTCAATTCCCACTCTGATCTGCAAGTATGTGTAGTGTATTGTCCAGTCATATCAACTTCACAACAGTGTTAATGGCTCCCAGATGGTATTCCAATTTAAAATCATATTGAGTCAGCTCCACATGCCAACAGGCTTGGCACTGATTCATTTTCCTAAGCTTTTGGTAATATTCCAGTGCTCAATGGTCTGTACATAATATGAAGGGGTGACGGGCATACAACATTTGGTGCTGCCACTCCTGCAGCGCCGCAACCACTGCCATTAGCTCTTTTTCATATATCGGGTAATTCATTTTTGCAGAAATCATTTTCAGGCTATAATAACACACCAAGTGCTCCAACACGTCTTCCCCCTTCTGCAGGAGTACTGCTCCCATTGCAAAATTTGAGGCGTCTGTTTCAACCACGTAAGGTTTTCCATGATCAGGATGGGCAAGGACTGGCGCCAAAATGAGCTTTTCTTTCAGCAGGTTGAATGCCCGCTCATCTTCTTCCCACATATGAGCAGTACATTCTGCGTTAGTCACATAAATGGCAAGGCTAGCTTTGATAGATCCTTGATGAACCTCTTGAGGAAATTTACTGTCCCCAAAAAACTTCTCACACCTATAGTATTGGTTGGAGCTTTCCATGTGCGCACTGCCTGGATCTGATCTGGGCATACCCCCAGGCCTTTCCCAAATATCACATTCAGGAACTTGACAGACTCCTGGTTAAACTCACATTTTGAAGGCTTCAGTCATAATACTGCCCCAGCCAATGCCTTCAGGACCTCCCGCACATCCTGTACATGAGCCTCCTTGGAACGTGGAAACACCAGGATGTCATCCATATAAGCGATACAACATCAGCAATTAACTGACAGAGTAACCAGTCAATCATTTGTTAAAATACTGCCAGGGCATTGCGCAGCTCAGTTAGCATAACTCAGTATTAGAACATTCCAAGGTGATACTTGAATGCTGTGTATCTTTGGTGCTCCAGCCACACAGGTACCTGGTTGAATGCATCTTCCAAATCAAGCTTGGTGAAAATGTTGCATCCTGTGACCATTAGCAAGATATCTTCCATTAGCGGCATTGGGTAAGGATCCGGTTCCATGACCTCATTAAACCTCCAGTAGTCCACACATGGCCGTAACTCTCTGTTTGCCTTGGTCACTAGCAACACTGGAGATACCACAGTTGATTTTGATGGCTCAATCAAATCTTTGCTCAACATTGAACTCACGCGTTCCTCTAATGTGGCCTTGGCTTGTTCATTCAATGCTTAAACTGGGCATCCACAGGGAAGTTCTGACCCTTCCTTAAACTGGAAAGAGAATGTAAATGGCCCAGTGGGGGGAAATTGGCGAATCCCTTTTTGGACCAAAGACCCACACAAAATTTTGGTATTCTGCAGGTAAGACCTCTTCCTGCAGGGCCCCCAGGGTTTGAGGATCATCTAACTTCCTTTTCCACTAACAGCCTCCACTTCATCGGTGGACCCCTCATAGGGTACAAGGTTATGGTACTGGAAGGCACATCGATATGGGGTCTGAACTGATGCCACCACCACATCCCAAACATACTGGGTGGGTCAGGTTCTCAATCACTTAAAACTGCATCCAAAACCCAAATGGGCCTTCTGTACCTTCACTGAAGGGCATACACGCCATGATGGTGCCCTTTGTGAGGCATTGGCAAAAACCACCACCAGTTCTTCCTGCACCTGCAGATTCAAACGCTCTGCCAATGCCAGTTCCACATAATTCTCTTAAACCCCAGTATCTATCAGGGCCATTGCCCTTTCCATTCCCCCATCCGTATGCAACTCTATGGGGATAAACATTCAAGAATAAAGTGAAGGCGATTTATTCTTGAAAGAGTCTTTAACTTGCGAATTGGCTGATTGAAATGTTAACATATTCCCTGGACGCCCTCCCCCTTGAACATTTTTCACGTTTCTTGGGGCTGGGTGCCATCCCCCTTGACTGGAACAGCCGTTTACTAGGGTTTGTCCCTTCCCTGGCGACATTGATTCCTCCCTCTGGTCCCATGACAGTGCTAATTGTTTTTCAACTTGAACTGCTAAAGCCACTTCCTCCCCCAGCGTAGCTTTGACCTTTACTGCTACCAAGGCTGCCAGAAAATCTGTATGCAACCCCTTGTGGAACATTAGTGAGGATTGGGAATCTGTAACCTGTGCTGCCTTTCCAGCGGATGGAAGACCTGTGCATACTCCTCTACAGAGCTATGACCCTGGCTGATTGTTAATAGTGCCAACCAGGCCTCATATTTTGCTTCATCCAGACATGCCGCCCAGTTGATTAACTCCATACACACCTCCATAGAATTTGGTAAACTCTCCTGTTCCTTGATGAGTTCCTAGAATCATTTAACCAAAACTGGGGGTAATGCATCCACCACCTGGGCTAGTTAGAGCGTGAGAGGGAATTCCCCCTGCCGCCTGTGCCAACCATGCCTGGAAGTGGATCTGCACCATTAGTTGATGATGTTTATCCAACACCTCCATGGATAATGCCTCTTGACCGGTGGGTGGTTTAGGTTTCGCTGGACCACTATGGTTTGCTGAGTTGTTGCCCCCCATAGTCATACCACTTTGTGTAGCAAAAATGCCAACAAAAATCCCACTATAACCATGGTCAAGAGGTGGTCCCATTTCTCTCCATTGGTAATCATCGCTTCTTCTCAGGGCCCCACAAGACAGAGAGAAAGGTATTTGAGTTTCATTTATGTAACGCATGAGTTCTTGCCAATATGTGACAAACAAGTTGGGAAGCACCAGCCATGTCACCAACCGCATGACTGATAATCTTGCAGAGAACCACCCGCTCACCTGCACGCCATTACTTTATATTTGCAATGTATTCGCAGACTAAGGTTCTGGTGAAGCTGCAAGCAAGAAGTAAGGCCTGTCCCCAAGATAGTGCTGCGAACAAGGCCAAAGCCTGGCCTAGCTCACTTGCTGAGCTCTTTGTTTGGGTTATTCTAACCAAAATTCCTCTTTTATAATAAAACTAATTTTAAAGTAAGCAATCTGAATTTTATTGTAGTTTTCCTTTTGAGAAAAAGAAACTGTATTCACAGTTGCTGTTTCCTCATTTTTTTAAATTTATTGCGGGGAAGGTCAACCATGGGATGGACACTTCCAAATATGACTCAGGAAAGATAAACTTAGTACCAGGTGGGGCACCCCAGAGAAGCGATGCCATCTCTTGTTGCCAGCGGGAACGCCACTTATGGGGAGGGGGAGGGAACGTGTGAAGGGGCCAATGCCACTATTGAGCACGTGTGGAGGAAGGGGTCTGATTTGATGAACCAGACTGGGAACCAGGAGGAGACCAGCTGTCGGCAACGCGGTGGGAGATATCCAAACATCCATGCTTGAAAGTGGTCCACCAAATGAGACCGGAATCTGTGGACAGCTTCTGGGAGGGTGGGGGTGGAGCCAGCGATGGCATCCAAGACAATCGTGTGGATAGTCCACATGGCGATTGCAACCACCAGAGCACGAAGGGAGGGTGGAAGGGGGAGGCCATTGATGAAGCAAACATATCTCTTGACAGACTGAAGGGATACGTTTGATCCTGGCCTAGCAGACGTTGGACTTCGCGCCATATCACTTTAGAGGTGGGGCACTTCTCCAGGCGGTGGAACAGCGTTCCAAACTGGCCACACACGACATAGGATGAGTGTAAAGCGTTAGAGCGCTCAGCTGTACGATACACCCGCCTCAGGCAGCGCCACACATGGGAGCGGACTTGAGGCTGCAACAGAGGATGGTGTGCATATTTCCAGATAGTCTTTTGGGTCTCAGTGGAATAAGGGATGTCCATCATGTCCAGGTAGTCCACCCTGGATGGGACTTGGGGTCGAATGGGGATCACGCCATCATGGATGGGTAGCCCCTGTACCTCTTGTGTAAACTGAGGAGAGGGGCGGCCTCTTTGGGTTGTATGTCCACTAATATGAATTCTCCACTCTGCGCTTCGCATGGAGAGTAGGATTCGTTTGTAGTGGGTTTTAGTCCCGTGAGGACCTGTGGCCAATGTGTGTGATGCGAGGTATTTTATCAGGGAGTGGGGGTTTGATGGATTGTTGAGGCCCAAGGCTCGGGAGAAGTTGGAGCAGGCCGCGTGGGACCAGTGTTGGGATGGGAGTGTAGGAGTGGTGACGGCCACGATCCATGTGCCCAGGATCTTGGCAGCATGGGCTTTTGAAGTTAAGCAGGCCCATGCCACCTTGATGATGAGGGCCAAACATGACCTCTAGCCGTACTGGTGGAGGGCGGCCTGACCAAAGCCATCCTTGCAGCAAAGCATACAGGGATTTGAAGAAGCTTGGGGAGAAGGGGATGGCGTGGGCTCCAAACCAGACTTTGGATAGGAGCATAGAGTTGGCAATAACAACCCTGCCAGTGAGGGTAGTAGGGTGGGCTATGAGAGAGGCGATTCGCTTTGTCACGTTGTCCAGTATATGGCACTCCATTACTTCTGACGCATATCCGCCTGCCTCCATCCACACGCCCAGATGGCGCACCGGTCCTATGGTAGGACATGGCACGAAGGGGAGCACCAGTGGAGCGGTGTGTGTTGAGTTAGTAAGGCGTGGACGTGGGCGAGCAGATGGGCCAGGTTGGGAACTACTTGCTGGGGCCCATCAGTTCTGAAACCGACCAAGGATGATGATTTCAGTTTTGGAGGCGTTCAGTGCCGCGTTGCTTACCCGGGAATATTCCTGGATGAGGGCTTCAAGCGCGTGTGCATCTTTGTTATTAGACACCCTCACCACGCAATCATCTGCAAATGCCATCATCTTGACTGGGGTTTGGCCTGGCACATGGACCCCAGTGAGGTGTGCATTCACATTTCGCAGTAGTGGGTCAAGGCTGAAGTTGTACAAGAGTGGGCTGAGGGGGTCCCCTTGTTGCAGGCCCCTTTGAGGGCGGACTACTTCCGTTAGGAAGCCTGGGCCACGCACTGCCATTGTCGCAGATTCCGTGAGCAGCATCACCCAGTTTATGAAGCGAGGGGGTAGGCGGAATTGATGGAGGCAGGCCCTAAGGTATTCCCAGTTTAATCTATCATAAGCCTTTTGTTGGTCCAAGAAAACAAGTGCCCCAGATGCTGTGGACTAACACACATTAGCCACAGAGTGCACGTTATCCCAAATTGACCTTCTGGGGATGAAACTGAATTGTTCTGGGGAGATGGTGGCAGATGCTGCAGTCCCTAAACGGTTAGCCATGATTTTTGTTAAAATTTTGGTATCTGTGTTTGTTAGAGAAATGGGGTGCCAGTTGGCTAAGTCAAGCTTAACCCTTTCTTGAAGAGTGTGACAGTAAAGGCCTCATGTCCTCCTGGTAGGAGGCACGTTTCCAACAGGCTTTGGTTGAGTGAGGCTAGCAGCAATGGGGATATATATTTGAAATATTTTTTGTAGAACTCATATGGAATGCCATCTGGGCTGGGCATTTTCGGTTTGGCACTCCGCGAATGGCTGTCCATAATTTTTTTGGGGTAATTAAATTCATTTTTCGGGTATCAGAAAATGGTGCAGATATGAGCTCAGTTGAGAAATTCTGCCATTTTGGCTGGCTGAATTGGTTTGGCTCAGTATAACTTGGAGTAATATTTTTGCATTTCGATTGCCACTTTGGCCAGTGTGTCCACAATGGAATTATCTGATCTTCACACCTGTGTGCAGGCCACACTCTGGCGTGGTGCAAAATTTTTTTAAAGAAGTATGCGGTGCACTTGTCACCTTTAGTGATGCGTGTGGCCCTGTATTGGACACAAACCCAATGTTTGTGTTGCCTTTCAAATGCATTGAGGTGGGCGGCCACCTCCGCCCACTTCCAGCCCCATGCAGGGCTGTATCCTGTGGCTGGAATGTTGGACTCCAAGTGGGCCAATTCCACCAGCATGTGTGAGATAACCGCCGATGTGGCTTGTGAGCATCTGGAGGAGAGATGGCGATAGTAATGGATGGTGTCCTCTTTGAAAGTTGCCCATATGGAAATGGGTCCGCGCAAAATGGTGCAACAAACAATTTTGCCAAAATTGCCTCTTCCACCCATGTGGAAAATCCTGGTGATGCGAGCTCGGGGGGGTGGATTTTGCACCAATGTGGGGCCTTTGCAACTGTGACGGGTAAGTGGTATGTTATCAAGACCAGTTGGTGGTTGGAGAATTCCATTTTCGTTGTTTTGAAGTGGGAGATGTGGGGTTGGAATTTCGCCGGCGTTAGTATAAGGTTGATGCGGGTCATGGACCTTAATTGGCCATTGTGGATGTGGGGACGCATCATGTTTTTGAGCAGTGGTGCATGTCACGGCAGCGCATCAATTAACCCAAGGGTGGCTTTTAGAACGCGTAGTTCTACGTGACCCTGCGGGGCGTGGGGTGAGGGTGGCCACTGGTCCATTGGTGAGGTTAGCCAACAGTTCATGTCGCCAACTAGGAAAGAATTGGGGGGTAGTGGGAGGGATTTGACTGATGAGAAAAATTCCTGACGCTCATGTGCACCGTTTGGGGCATAGATGTTGATGATTGTGTGCACAACGTTGGTCCACAAGAAGGTGACAACGAGTTCTCGGTCATTTAGGAATGTTTCTGAGGATGTGAATTTGAAAAAATTATTTTTCTGAATTAGCACCCCACAGTGCTTCGACCAAAAGGATAGGGATGGGAGGAGCATTGTTTTCCAAGCTTCCTCGGAACCTTGTGGACAGTGGGACTCCTGGATGGCCAGGATATCCACGGGTAAATTGTTTTGTAAAAAACTCAGTTTCCTAGCCTGGGATGGGGAGGCCTTGAGTCCGGCAATATTCAGCATCCCTAGAGTGAAGGTTTCTCCCATCACACCTTAGGTGCGAGGGGTGGGCCCCCAGGCCCACCAGCCTCTTCAAGGTCACCACAGGCTTTCACAGCAGCATGGGTGTTAGCAGCAACACTATCAGGGTTTTTGTTAATTTTTGCGGAAAGAGTCACGTTGGCTTTGGCCTTCACTTTTTGTTTTCCTAACGTCGGATGAATTTTTTGCGGTGCAGATAAGTTCAGTGCACCATCAAGCGGGGCAAATTTTTTTTTCAGTTGGGATTGGTCCCAAGTCAGTTTTGACCAGAGCTTGGGTGCAGCGATTGGGTGAGATCAAATCTCCCATCAGATCCTCAGATTGAGTGGCCCACTTGGCATGGGCCTCCCAATCTGATTGGGTGATGGATTCCTGAGTCACTTCCACCGCGAAGGTCTCCATGTCCTCCTGGCGTTGTGAGTGTGGGATGGTGGTGGTGGTCTTGGCCGCTTCCTTGGCCGCAGCCCTACAGGCCTGCTTGGCCTTCTTCCACTCCTGCAGGGAGATGGGCTTTACCAATAGGTAGCAGCCTTGTGCTCCCCACGGGAAAGCCTCCTTAGTGCTTGTGGTTGGTTTGTAGTGCGCCTCTCCACTGGCCATGGCGGCCGAGGGGTGCTCTTGGAATGTGACGCCCTCCTTGATGGGGCATGCATGCGCCTTATGGCCAAACGCGTCACAGTGGGTGCAAATGGGGGGCGCGCTGTCCACGGTTACCCGGAATGGGTGGGTGGTATGCCCTGCGATGTCAATAAAGGTGGAGTGTGGGATCTGGGTTAGGTCCTTTGCGATCTCCTCAGTTGGGGTCAGAACTGCAATGGCTTTGCTGGTGCACAGGTGTGGCATCAGCGTGAAGTGTTGCATTTCAAAAGATTGTATTTCACCATATATGGTGAGACCATCTTTCAGGTGTTGCTCCAAAATGTCACATTTTATCGTAGTAGGCAAAAAGTCAAATGTGAGGAAAATTTGGTTTGATTTTGTCCATCTGGTGCATTTGGTTTCGATGACCCATTGCCCTTTGGGGAGGTTGGCCACTATCGCACCGCTGCAGCCTCATCTGCTGCTATTTTGCTTTCAAAACCTAGATCCAGCCAACCATGTGACATGGAGTGAGGTGCAATGTACACTGCAGTCAGGAAAATTTTGTGTACATCTTCACAAAATTTTTCCCATAAGGCCATTTTTTAGATGTCCAGATACACACAGACTCTGAATTCCGCCGACAAAAGTGGCTGGGAGTGTGGCATGTTGATGTACTGGTTGCATTGTGCTTGCCATGCGAGTATCTCTGGGGAAATTATGACTGCCAGTTTTTTGAGATTTTTTTCTATTCTGCCAGATTCTCCGGGGCGTTTTCAAATGTTAGAGGCCGCGGGCCTTCCGCCTGCTCCTCTTGCCTTGCTTGCCCAACTGCTCCCAGACATGGGCGCAGACTAATCTCCTCTGTGAGATTATCAAACTAGATTTAGTCTTGAATTGAATAGGTTGCAAAAGTGTTTGCAACGAGAAAGAAAAGTCCTGTTTCCTCATTTTTAAAGCATTTCAAATAGCTTAAACTATTAAACCCCTAGATTAGGCTCTTGAGTGACATCCAAATTGTTACTTGAAAAAGTCTCATATCCCACATAATGAAAGTTTGGATGATTCAAGACACTGTTCATTTGATACACCAGATCAGTCCCCATTATCAAATCTCCAAATCCTTACCTATGATTTCTGTTTCTAGTGGTTTTCATGATTGGTCCAACATTCCAAATCTGACCTCTGAATTCATGCACAAATTTAAACTGATATTCATGAGGTCGATGTGAAGATCAGGTTGGTCCTGATCTGTCACACATGCATTGAGGCTATAGGACTGAGGAGAGAATTTGAAAAGCTTAAAAACATCAGGTTAGTGCAAAGCGATCAAGATGAACAAAAAGCAAAAAATATTGAAGAATGAATAACGTTTATTTTAAAAAGTTTAACTTATTATACTATGACAAATTGCACTCTTTTACTTCAACTTAAGACTTTTCCAAATATTATAAACTATATGGAATAGAAACCCTTAAATTAATTCCTACTTATGCAAGATAACCTATCATAAATAAACAATTTTGTAGGGAGTTTCAAAAAACAACATTATATCTCTTAGAGTAAATATAGTGTTTTTGGCATCCATCTTTGTATTTTTAAACAATATTTCTTTATGGGTGAATCAAAATCCTTGCGGCCACTTCATCTTACTATTTAGCTGCTTGGTCCTACTTTGGCTGTTCAGCTTTATTACAGCAGCTGTTGTGGAATTTTCCTTGCATTATCTTATATAAGTCCTCTTTCTTCGCTGGCTTCTGCTCCTAGCTGATTTGTTTCTCCTAACTCTGTACTCCCACAAAAACAATTGGTTTGAGGTACTGCATTATGGTTCTGACCATCCTGTTAATCAGGGTGATCGCCTCAACATTTCAGGTGGTAGCTGGGAGGGGGAGATGGCTCCTGGGTATCACATTATCTAGCTGATATGTGCATTCTGTCACCGCTCCATGTGCAAACCTTGATGCAAAGGTCACAGGTGAATGGTATTGAAATTTCGATGGAAGCACTCCTGGTTTCATTGAGGTTCACTTAGGGATCCAGAGGCTCTTTATGCTTCCTATCCTTGCTTCAAGGGTCGCTTCCCATAATACTTACCTGGATGATTTTAAGCCTGAGCTTCTGAATTAAGAATATTTAAGGGTTCCTCATCACCCTGCATCAAAAATAATAAGATGCTATGGGATCTTATTCTCCTGCATGTTATTATCTTTAACATCTCTGGATGACACTTGTGCTATCTTTTGGTCATATTTGTATAACCATGTTGTAAAAAAACCTAGGTAAAATAAATAATAAAAGTCAGAATAGATTTTTGCACCTCATTTACTAGCTTAGTTGGGGATATTAGGATTTACATGTTAATTTTACCACAAAAGGCGGGTATAACGAGCTTGTCATGCCTTCCCTGCCGCCATTAAAACCACTACCCCTCCCACTTGTTGAGAAGATGTCTCTTCCTCGTATTCCTCTTATCAATGCCCAACTTGTTTGTTCCTTTCACACAACAGCTCCTATTCAGTACACAGTTCTTTCTCATTTTCCTATTTTTAGAAACCCACCTAATGTAATGGAACCCCTCCAATTGACATAGGTAATTTCAAAGCTAGCTCCATACTTTTTAGGTCAGAAGGCCTGTTGTGACAACTTGTAGAAACCTAAATATCAGGTTAATAAAAACTGGATCAACAAAAATAAGAAACTTTGACTAACAGATCTCAGTGGAATGTAGAGTTCCAAACTATTGTGTGCTTTTAAAAATTGCAACTTTTATTTTATCTTAAAACTGTTTAATAATTTTGAAACTAATATATATATTTTATTTTGAGTTTTTTCACACTTTTGTCAAGATAGTGTGTTAATAAAATGGTTTAATGACATTATTATCTATTAATATTTAATGAATTGTTTCTCAGAGTTATCCTTTTGTTTTTGCATCTCTTTTCACTAATTAGATTGATACCCACAAATATGCAAAATAAAATTTTTTTGCAGGCTGCGTTATTTAGCTAGTTTACTACCATATGGCTGTAAAAAGACGAAGCTTTACAACAGTCTAGACTTGCAGGCTAAATGTACCCAAAAGAAAAAAACATATTCTAGAACCAAGAAGGGTATATTGCCAGAAAAATGGCCAAAATGCGTCAAAAATCACTTTAGAGTCTCAAGCTATGAGGTTCACACAAATAATGGGAAGCTTAAATATTTAATGTTATGGAAAATCCACATGCACAATTGAGGGCATAGTTCAGAGGTTCGTTAAATTACTCCAACAGCGCCATAAGATTTAACGCTATTCTTTCAAACAAAACTATTGAGATGCAAAGGAGAGGCCCAACATTGCGCCTCAAAGAAAGGGTTTCAAGTTCCAAAGGTAAGTGTTCTATCAAGCCACTTTAAAACACAAATGTCACAGTTACATTGTTCTGTATGTGACATACTTTTTAAGATGGACGAATTGGTGGTCAGTAGTAGATGTGATGGGTTGAGGGAGAGGCAGGCATTGCAGGCATGAAAGTAATGGGAACGCATAAAAAGTTATTGTGCCTTGGCGCAAAGCACTGGCGCAATAAATTAAAAAACAGGCGTGGCCAGTACACAAATGGCGGGCAAAACAGGCTTCTTCAAGAGGCCGCACAACATGCACAATGTGGCTAGGCACGCCAGGCATGACGGGGCAAATTTTTGGTAGGCGAACAAGAGGCACAACAGACACAGTCATGTTGCAGGGCACTGAAGAGGGGAATTGTGTTAAGGATAAATATGGCGCAACTAAGTGAAGGATTGGAATAGGAGCGCAAAAACTCCTTGAAGGGGTGCTGGAAATTGGATGGGTGCTTTTAGTGGGGATGCAAAACAAAAGATAATGAAACAATGTAACAAGCAGAAGCCCATTGAAACGGTATAAACTCTTGGCTAGGCGTAACATAAAATAAAAACAGCTAAAACTAGAACTGAAAATAAATTTATTACTTTAATAATGGCCACAAAATGCGACTTAATATCTATCTTATAATTTCAAGATGGGGTATCTGAAAAAATGGGAATCTTAAATATTAAACTATGAGGAATTCCACAAGCATATGGAGGGCACACTCCGGAGGATCAGAGAATTACTCTTCCTGCGCTATCAGATCAAAAAATATCAATATTATAAACTATTGAGGTGCAATCAAGAGGTCCATCATTGTACCCCAAGAAATTTTCACCAAGCTCATAAAGATAAGTGCTGTTTTGAGTTGGATTAAAATTAAAAATGGCACAGCCAACGCTGGTCCAATAATGAAAAATTGTAGTTTTAGCATAGAGTAAGCACCTAACTTGAGAGTAATATCTGGTCCTGAAATTAATACTTCATGTTATAGACAATATCCAGTAGGTACTTGAGCTTCTTAAAAAACTCATAGACAAAACCTTGAAAGGTGATATAGTATCCACTTAAGTATTAATCAGACTTATTTAATACAACTTTCACTTTAGTAACTCTATCTAAAGGTCTTTTCAGTTTTAAGTACAACAGTTTCCATCTTCTCCATTTCATTATGTTTCTATACTTATACTTTGTTTGTTGACTTCACCAAGGACCTTGATTCAACATTTTTAATACCAGTAAGTTTTTATGTAATAGGAGCTCTCTTTTTAACGCTATTATTATCAGGTAATTATTTAAAATTATGACAGATATAAAAATAACTTCAACCACGACTTCACAAGACCATAGTCTTAATGGTTTAGCGAACTTCTCAAGGGATACTATTATACTAACCAGTGTTGTTTGGTGGAGCCTTCATTATCATCTTCACCACTAGTATATAGGTTGACCCAGTTTATCAAGGTTAGATCTTCCTCATTCTTCGTGTGTTCATTTGATCTTGTTAGGTGGAGAAATTCTGCCAAAAGTTTTATGACAGATTTAAATTGTAAGGGAAGATCTCATTCATCTGTCATATACTAGCCAACCACCTCAATTAGGTACATAACCATGTCTGGACCTACATCAAATTGTGCTATTTGCGTTTTTAATGCATTTAAAAGAGCAATTGCTATCAGAGCTTTGCTTAACTCACTTTAGTGTAGAATGTCACCCTTTAGATTGTGCATCATTAGGTTAATCAGGTTGAAAGTTTTATAATCTGATGTCCAAAGTAAGATAAATTCACCAACCCTTAGAAGTGCGCCCACCTTTGTGCTTTTATCTTGCCTGAGTTTATTTATATATATCTCCTTGAATCTTGAAGAACTTCATATTAAATTTTTCTGATTTTTTGGCCCACCTCACGCAGGCATCTTCCTAATAATAAGGTTATTTTTGGTTATTTATTGGGTTCTATCTATTTTTGGCTGCACCAAGCTCTGAGAATCTAGATTATTGTAGCAATGACCCATGTATTACAAATTGGGCATATGCTCTTTGCTGAAGCAGTGATTGTTAATAAAAAAGATCACTTTAATTCTTATCTGGACTCAGTTCTTGTTGTAAAATAAAGATGTTTATTAATTTTGTTCAGAGCAATGTATGATTTCTGAACTACCAGATACATATAGTTATTATAAGTAAAGAGTCAAAGTCCAAAAGTAGCTCACAGGTATGTTCTAGCTGGACAATGTATTATATTATGTTGAGTAATTATTAAGTACAAAAGGATATAAAAAAGTTTTCATCCTTAACAAAAGCTAGAAAATGACTACCTTAATTGTGAGAAAGGATGCCAGGATTCTTCCTTGAGAACGACTAGTTATTCCATTGGCAATAAGTCTCAAGATTATAATGAAAACTATACTATAAATTACAGCTTGAAGAATCACTATACTCAGGAGCCTAGAATACTTATGATTTTATGACACTTTTATGCATATAACTAAAAACGTTACTGGCATATATTGTAAGGCTTATGGCTCAAACATCAAGACTGGACAGGGACATGCATCTCTTTAGGACAAGAAAGGTTCAAATCCCAAGGCCCTTTCCTTTTCCCAGATCTCTGACCTAAAGCATATCCTGTACAAGAGATAAGTAGATGCAGATTCTCCTTGTCTACCCTATTTCTTTCATTAACCTGCTCTAAGACCCACCCAAGTTACCAAATTTGCAGAAGATACATGGAAAAAAAGTCAATGAAAAATCTGAGAAACCTCAGAAACCTTGATAACCAGGGATCAAAGTCTCTTCAACAATAGGTGTATCAATCAGGAGTCAGTTTGAAAGAGAAATTTAGCTAGAAACTGAAATTGGGGCCAAAAGTCAAAGATTATAGGCAAAAATGTGGATTGAACCTGGTTCCTAATTCTATAATTATATAAGTGAATTTGAACATTCAGAATTTGCAAAAAGACAACCTGAAGAATAGTACTAGAATTTCAGCTGATAATATTAATGGAATAGACGGTGTTAAATATGGTAATTACAGTATTTAGAATTGGCAATCTCCTTTTTAACTAACTGAGGTAAGCCGACCAGGGGACAGACATTAATGAATATATGTGAAACTAAGAGAATAGCTAAGAAATATAAAAATTGGGCACCCCAGGGTACCAAAGTTACCCATGTTGCCAGCGGGACTGCCAGGTATGTGGGGTTGGTGCACTACTCCGAGGGGGTTTCCCTGCTATGGAGCAGGTGTGAAGGAAAGGGTCTGTGTGGAGGAACCAGAGTGGAAACATGATTCTATGAGCGCTTTTCGTCTTAGTCTCATATATCCATAGAGCAGGCTTGGAAGTGCTCTAGTAAGTGGACATGAAATCTGTTAATAATCCCATGAATGGTTGGGACCGTGACCTTGAACGCATTTAATGCAATTGTGTGTATTGTCCACATTGCATTGAGTATTATTAGGGAGCGGAGGGTAGATGAGATTGGTGACTCAATCTGGAGCGCGATGATACTCTTTGATATCAAGAATAACTGTTCGTTTTGAATCTTGAGCAGGCGTGTGACTTCCTGCCATATAGCTTTGGTTGTGGGGCATGTTTCTAGGCGGTGATGTAGGGATCCCTCCCCTCCACATACTGCACATGTTTTGTGGAGGGAGTTGGAACGGTCTGCCGTCCTATAGGTCCTTCTCAAACAGCGCCAGGCGTTTGCTCTTATCCTTGGCTGTAGGAGTGGGTGGTGTGTCATTTTCCACATTGCTTTCTGTGTGGTTAAATCATAGGGAATGTCCAGCATATCTAGGTATTCTATCCTAGCTATGCTTGGGGTTGTTGAGAGCATATCCCTCTGGGGGTGGTTTTCTGGGTTTCTTAATTTAAAGTGGGGGCTGGGTCGTCCCCTTCCCTGCACAGTGTCAGTGTTCTCTACGGTCCATCCCATGCAGCGGATGGTTTGGAGGATGTGTTTGAAGTGAGGGGAGGTTCCATGTGGACCCGTTGCACTAGGGTTCTTGGAAAGGTATGAAAGTAGTCTGGGTGGACTATGTGGGTTGGTTAATTTGAGCGCCTGTGCAGAGTTAGTCCTTGCTGCTCTGGACCAATGTTGTTGCGGGAGGTCTGGAGCAAGGATTTCCTTTATCCAGGTACCTAGGATGTGATTGGCATGGCTCTCAAAATCTATTAGTCCCATGCCTCCGCTTGAGCATGGGCCAAATAGTGTTTTCATCCGTATAGGAGGGTGAGAGCCAGGCCACAGCCAGCCCTGGATAAGCGCGCGAATTGAGGTTATAAAGGTAGGTGAGAAGGCTATTGCATGGGCCTGGTACCACAGTATTGGGAGGAGAGCGAGTTAGCAACTGTAACTCGTCCTGTTAGTCCTGGGGTTCTTCCCTTGAGGGAGGCGACGCGTTTGGATACCCATTGTAACAGGTTACTTTCCGTTGTCTCATTAGCATATCCCCCTGATTCAAGCCAGATTCCAAGGTATCTGACAGGAGTGGTGGTGGGAGGTTTTGCAAAGGTAGAATAATTGAGTTTTTTCTTCAAGTGTTGGTGTGAGGCTCTGATGTTGTGGCCCAATTGTTTGTGTATTTGCTTAAGAGGATGATTTCTGTATTCCTTTTGTTGAGCGATGCATTGCTCACCTTGGAGTATTCCTCTAAAGTGTGTTTCAGCTGTCAGGAATCTTCATTGTTTGCTATACCTGCTACGCAGTCATCTGCAAAGGCCAATATCTTGACTGTTGGTTGTCCTTGTGTGGTTATCCCCATGAGACGTGAGTCAGCTACCTGGAGGAGCGGGTCAAAGCTGAAATTGTATAGCAGTGGGCTGAGGGGATCCCCTTGTTTGAGCCCTCTGTGTGGTTTGATATTGTTTGTTAGGAATCCAGGGCCGCATACAGCCATGGTTGCAGATTCTGTTAGGAGCATCGCCCATTTTATGAATCTTGGTGGGAGTTTGAAGGCATGTAGACATCCTTTTAGGTATGGCCAGCTAACACGGTCATACGCCTTTTCCTGATCCAAGGAGACCAGGGCACCAGTTGTTTTGGATTGGCAAATGTTTGCAACAGGGTGTATGTTGTTCCAGATTGAACGCCCTGGTATAAACCCAAACTGGTTGGGTGATAGGACGTCAGATGCAATTGCGCCTAATCTAGATGCTAGAATTTTTGTTAAAATTTTTGTGTATGTTGGAGAGTGCAATTGGGCGCCAGTTGGCCAGGTCCAACTTGTCACCCTTTTTATACAAGGTCATAACGTAGGATTCATGGCTTCCTGGTAATAGGCGTGTTTCCAACAAACTCTGGTTCATTGACGCCAATAGGAGGGGAACGATTTGTTGAAAATACTTTTTGTAAAATTCGTAGGGTATCCCATCAGGCCTTGGGCATTTCCTATGTGGTGCACTGCGAATTGTTTCCCAAAGCTCCTCCCATGTAATAAGGGATAGTATATTGTAATTTGGTGGTGTACTTTGTATCTTGGCAGTTTGAATAAATTTTTAAATTTTTTGTGAATCTGTTGGCATATCGCGATATAATTTGGTGTAATAGCGGTGTACTTCCGCCTTGACCTCCTCAGGGTCAGTTGCCACGGTGCCGTTGGTCTTGCAGACCTGTGTGCACGTGGGCTGGTTTCCATGGGAGTGGAATTGGTGGAAAAAGTATGTTGAACAGGTTTCGCCTTCCTTTATGAACTTACCTTTGTTTGATACTTTGATTCTGTGTTGGTGTTCAAAGATGAGATTGTTAAGTTGGGCTGAAATTTCTGCCCATTTGTGTCCCCAATTAGGGCTATAGCCAGATCTCGGAGTATTTATTTCCAGGTGGTCTAGTTCTGCCAAGGTACGCTTGATTGCGGCTGTGTCCGCGGTGTACTTGCGTGATGCAATATGTTGGGTTTTGTTGATTAAATCTTTTTTGAAATTTTCCCATGTTCCAATGGGATCTGAAGTGAATGGGGTTGTAAATCTGGGTTTGTAGCCTTGTTTTCAACCCAGTCAGATATCTTGGGCAATTTTATATTTTCTGGGTGAAGCTTTCTCCAAGGTGACACCTGTTTGTGGGATTGGGTTGGTGCTAACTGCACTGTAACTAATCGGTGATCAGAAAATTGATCTTTTTTGTTGTAAATTTAAAGATTCTTGAGTGGTGGGATTGTGAGATGAGGATGTGGTCAATACAACTCATCAATATGAGCAGTCCCTCACGTATGTTGGGTCTTGTCATATGGGGAAGGATTGGTGAATTGGAGGGAAGAGCATCCTGTAAGCCAAGAGATGCCTTCATTGTGCGATAATAAATGTGTCCAGGTGGGTATCCCCTGGGATTAGGCCATCGATCTGTATTGGGGTTATCCCAGCAGTTGAAATCGCCTAACATGATGATATCTGGTGGGAGGGTGAGAGTAGAAATTTTTTCAAATTTTTTTTCTCTTGGTTGCAGTGAATGGTGCGTAGATACATGCTAACGAAATTATTTCATCTTGGCATGTGATTGTTGCTACCAGAACTTGACTGTGCAAGTGTTATGATGAATTTGTGATTTTAAATTTTTTGTTGTTTTGGACTATCACCCCACAGTGAGACGTCCATACTGATTGTGGTGGTGCGACCCTGGTTGACCAGGATTCTTCTTCCCCTTGTAGGCAGTGGGTTTCTTGGATGGCCAAGATGTCTACAAGAGGTTTTCACAGGAATGCCAGCTTTTTGGCTTGGGACGTATGAGCCCTGGCTCCTGCAATATTTAACGTCCCTATTAACACTGAGGTGCCCGCGGCGCCTCAGGAGTGGTTGGGAGGACCCTCTGGTCCTATCCCACCATGGCTCACTTTGGCCATGCTCCGCGTCTGTAACCCAACTCTTTCACTGAGAATTGGCAATCTCCTTACTATTGTATTTCAGCTTAGTAATCTCACCCCAGCACAGACCAAAACCCAGCATCCTACATATGGTAGGGTATCAGTTATATATTTTTTGCTCCAATATTCTAATTTCTTGAAACTTTTTTATTATTCTAAGACTTTATTATAAAAAATATAAAAATACATTTCCTGCTATTATAAAGGTGTAGACCCAAGTGCTTTACTTTATGACCTTAATGGTAGGGGAACTTCTAGGTGCTAATTCAACCCCCACTGCTAAATACAGCAACTTAAAGTGACAAGGAACCTTTCCCCATCCCACTCACTTAATTCTGATGTGGCGCAGATCAGTAGTTTTTGCCTGTTATCGTGGCTTCTGAAGCATCCACATTCACAGGCTGCAATTCTCTTGGAAATCACTCATCTTAACAATAATCACCAGAAACCCAAAATGAACGGAGAAAGGGCAATCTGTGGAAAATGATAAACTTATGATTATGTCTTTATAGTGCCTTTAATTAAAATAAAATTTGACAATCTAGGATTACTGAAGCATCAGGAGGAACAAAAAGAGTTAGAGGACCTTTGGAGGAGTTTGAGGGACAACTTTAGCAAGAGACACAATGATTATAGACTATGCCAAGCAGAGGTACATCGAAAATAATGGGCATGGAGTCTTATAGTCAAATAAAACCCATAGTTTGACATAAGGAAGTGATATATCATTTCACAAAAACTTATTCAGCTACTAGAGGTTAGATTGTTGATCTTCTAAGTTCATCTGGGTATCTCCTCTTTTGCTTGTCTCAGAGTTAACAAAAAACCAATTTTTGGCACTTCAAGGGCTCTAAAAGTCTTAGTTTTTTATCAATAACGATTTCTTAGGGAGCTGACCTCTAAAAAGATTTAATTAATAGCTAACATATTAGGTCGCAGTAGAAAAGAGAATAATAAGTACATCTTTATTGATTAAAATTGGCAAATTTATATGATGCACTGAAATGTGATGACATTAAAAATGATATACCACCAGTGAGGGAATTCCTTTCCTATTTTTAGAGGATCCAAAACTTTTTCTCTTTGATATGATTGCTTTTTTGTTACCACAAAAAACCACTTTCCTTTTCTGACTTCTTTCTTGCACATGTCAACATCTCTTTGTAGGTCTTATATCCTTGGATTTGAAGAGTATTATTAGGAAGGCGCTAATTTCCAATATCAGTTAGATTTGAGTCCTTAGAATTATGGTTCAGGCTCAAACAATTTATTGGGACTCTTGAAATACATTTTTAAGAATTCTTAATGTGGTTGTTTGATTTTTGGTGGTTGACTTGATTAGTAAACCTTTTGAGGAAGCCATCAATTAAAAATTTCTTTATATGATAGTCTACTTTTATTTAATCAAGGTGGGTTGACCTTAGGACAAATACACCAAGCCAAGATTTTTTTAGCCAGCACAGGTTTTGAACTTGTGACGAACAAAACCTGCACTAGAGTGGAAGCAGGAATTACCCTTCCAGGCTAACCACCCTTATATGATAGTCTACTGGTATTCTTACCAATTAACAGCACAATATGATACTAAGTCAACTTAAAGCTGCCATTATGCTCTATATCATGTTTTGAAAGTAGTTAAAATTAGAGACACCAAAATAGACATAATTAACGTTTTGATTAATGGCCTAGTAAAACTCCACTTGAGTTCTAAAAGTAGCCTTAGAGTAACAACTAAGTTAGCATTGTTTTATTTTAGTTCTTGAAACTCATATTTAGCACTTGAAAATAAATTGTTGTGTCCGTTCTTATCACATTGGCACAAATGCACTTATATAAATGTCCTAAATGGGCTTACTTTAGTATATTCTAGAGGCTTCTGACTTTCTAACTCTATGTATGTTAATCATGATTATTACATATATCAACTTCACTTTTTTATGTCACTTTTTTGCCACTTTTTATTGGGGTAGTTTTTGGGTGTTTAAAGAGTTAAGTTAATGCCATTATAACACCCAAAAGCCTTTAAATTACAAAGTGTTCCTTCCCATGAGCAGAAAAGGTTTGCTATCTTTTGCAAGCCAAAATAAGGCTGATCTGGATTAGGAGTATATTTTAATTACCATGACCAGGACTTTCAGAGGATTGTGATGGATTGACTAAGCTCATATTTAATAAATAAGTATGGCTAGGAAATTCTCCCTGTTTTTAAAAGTTTTTAGACACAAAAAATTATAATGAATCAAAGAAACGTTTAAAATTTCTTAATTATATCTCTATTTTTTACATCTTTAGTCAAGAATATTTACTCATATTTGCAGTTTCCATCTTTACAAGCTTCCTAAAATATTAATTTCTCTTGATCGCCTGATAGAGATAAAAGTCCTAATAGTTTATATTGAGTTGCTTATAAAAGAAAGAGAAAGTCTTTTTATTTGGTAATTTTTTGTGAGCTTATTAATGGTGAGCGTACCATAAGAAGCTCTTTTAAGTAGAGGATATATTAGATCATTTATCTTCTTGAATATAAGAAGAAGTTAAAAAGAAACTACTATTGATCATAACTATCATATAATTATTCTAGAACCAATAAATAAAAACTTGACTGGCGGTTCATATCTTCAAAACATTTGGCTGTGCACCCAGATAACAGTCCCAGTATTTATTGAACTACTATAATAGTTGTGTCAAATTATATGTTACTTAGTATACTCCATACCAGAGGGTATCAAATTCATGGCTAGACTCCCAGGTTGAGGGTGATAGAATAGTACAAGTTATCTAAGTTGATACCCAGGTGATAGTTCTTTAAGAATCTGTTTGTTATCATCAGAGGTAGTGGAGGAGAAAGAACTTAAAGGCATTGTTTTTAAAAATGTAATTTAATCAACTATTGCTCATAGTAAATCCTGAAGTTTGTTTAGTGGAAAAACTTAGGATGATTTGGACACCTGAAAGTAAGATAGGTAGCTATCCCTAGTGAGCTTTATAAAAACATACTAATTATTCCATAATAACTAAAACTATAGTCTAACGTGGCGCTTGAGTATTGTATATTTGATAGCTTAATTCAGATGAGGCCATTTTGTAAAAATAATAACAGGGTAACATTTTCTTTTTCTACTGCTCCATTAGTGGTCAAATCCCAAAGAGCTTCAACGGTTTGTTAGAAACTCATTAAGATAGTGAGCCTGCAACAGCTTGGGAAATGAGATTATGACCTTTATTGGTTAATAAGACTTTTAGTGTACCATACCATGTGAAACTTGCTTAAATAGTAAAAAAGCAGCAGCCTTTAAAGTTGTTACCAACATTAAAGTGGCCTCTATCAAATTATTAATTTTATTAATCGCTTTTTTAATATAGCAAATATCATACATAGCATCTGGAAGAGGTCCAATTATAACAGTGCTCTTAGTGGCAATAGGTTTGGTTGGGTAAACAATTTTCGAGTAGAATTTAGGATTATTGCCTTATTTCTGGCAGACAAATCAGATATCAAGAATATCATTAATATTCTCAGTCATATTATCCCAAAAGTTTAAGATAAAAGTCGGGTAAAACACTGCTTCTCATCAGCTCAGAAAAGTTATATTTCTTTTGGCACTGCCAGTACTATTATGTGGACCAAATGTGATTAAAGTGGTTTTACAAAAAGTAAGGTAATGTTATCCAAAAATCACCAATGTTTTTAGCCATTGAGGTTTTTAAAGGCCACGTGGCCTATAGTTTTATGAGATTTTATCACTATATCTGTTTTAGATAAAATGTGGATATAGGCAGAAATATGTCTCAACCTTCTTATTGACTTATCTTTCTTTAAATTGGTAATCACTAAAAAATTTTCATAAAATTTTTGTAGACATCATTTTGCTTCTTATTTTCAAAGGTCAAATCTGTTTATCTGATCAAAAAATGTTCCTTTTTAGCTGAAAATAGAGTTTGTTTCTGTAGTTGAGATAGCCCTTATGCTTTTTGATGTATGGTTCCTACACAATGAACAATCAAAATTTATAACTTTAAACTTCATGGCCCACCTAGCTAACCATTCTTTGAGTTTTAAACGCTTTAAACATTTTAGGGAAGCGTGGTCATTTATAATTGAAAAATGATTTCCAAATAATAAAGGCATCTTTTTGAAGGCTTATAGGATGGTAAGAATATCTCTCTCTGGTAAGCTATAGTCTTTTTTGGCTTAGTGTGGGATTTTCTCTAGCATAAGATAGGGGGATACACATGAGTTGCATTATTCTGTGCAAGTATAGCATAGATGTCTACATTTCTAGCATCAGTAAATAAAAAGGCTTATTAAAGTTAGGGTGAACTAGACTAAGGGCGCTGGCTAAGAATAATTAAAGAGATATAAAATTGTTGTTGGGCTTCTTCTCATAGAAAGTAACTTCTTTATGAAGCAAAAATATACCAATGGCTTTACAATATCATCAAGGAGGGGATAAATTATAAAAAAAATAAATGACCATACCCATAAATACCTTAATGCCACCTATATATTTAGTGAAGACATGTCTCTAATGGAATTAAATTCGTTTGATGATGGTAAAATCCCTTGTTAGATGACATTATGGACTAGGAACTTTATTTTATTCTTAAAAAGTGCACTTTGTGGGTTTCAGTTTCAATGAAGCTTGTCAAATCCACTCAAACCTTTCTTTCAAATGCTGTAATTGTTCATTAAATGTGTGAAAAATACAGTAACGTCATACAAGAAAAAAGATGCATGAAAACTTTACATAAACTAACAGGCGTTAAAGCACATTGAAAAGTAGCTTAGCGTTGCATAAGACATCTGGTATTTTAGTAGGTCTAAACAGACCTCACTCAGGATCAACGCACACTTTTATAAAATCTTCTAATGCTAGTTATATTTTCCATTATCTACTAGCGAGTTCATGATGGAAAATATTGGGACCACTTAATATTAAAAGTTAATCATCTAGGAGGGCTAATGAATAAAAGTCTTTATGAGTCATACATTGAGGTATTAGTAGTTGACTACCATATGACCTCTATCTTTCTGATAATCAAAAGTAGGGATAAAGCCCAAGAACTTTGAGAAGGCTTTGATAATTCATCCTGCAAGAGTTGTTTTATATTTTTAGTAACTTGGGCCTTTTTACTCATAGATTTCTAAAAAAGCTAAGCTTAGACAGAGGCATCTCAGCAATACCTCACTCTATACACCTTTAATCAATCCAAAATCACCCAGACCATTATAATATATCTTCATACTCTTCATCAGGGCTTCCTATGATTTCCGTTTTTCAGTACTAAGATATTTACCATAATCATCATTGATCTAAAAAAGTTTTGTCCTTCAATACTAATCTTGTAATTCTCTATATCCAGTAATTTAATTTATCACATCAATTGAAATTAGATGCACATAGGCATTTTCCCGTAATGATAACATCAGTTATTACAATTTGATTTGAACATAATTTTAGATAATCACACAGGAAATATGGCCTTATATAACAAAAACATCTAAACTGGGCGAAAGCTGTAACAGGAAATGGGAAAAACGGTGCACTGAAAGGCAAGAAACGCCCTGGAGGGGGACCGGGAACCAATGCTGCCAAGAAACCACAAATTAAGCCACCTTTAAAATTTTGTGGAGTTTACCATGAAACACAACCAGTACATGGAAATCAAGTACAACCAAACCCTTTTGAAGGTAGAGCATGGGCTCTGACTCTACCTAGGGGTTGAGTCACCAACTCTTCAGGAGAAAGTGTGCGAGGCGCAGGCCTGCCTCTTCCCATATGTGGTGTACATGAACTTGAAAATATTTCACATGGCAGGGTCAATTTGGGCTTTGAGACTAAAGAAGATGCAGTCACTGCCGCAAAAGTATTAATCAAAGCTGTCCTCCCTGAGGGCAAAAAAATTGCGCACTGTGAACACCAGATGGAACAAAGTGAACACTTTGTTCATCTCATTTGACTCGCCCCCCACCAACCTCCCCCATAAGCAAATCAAGGAGGAGCTCTGTGCTGGACTGAAATACTATGGAGATATTAAACAGTTAGAATTACAAAGATTCCAATTAATGCTGAACCTGTGCACAGGAAAGACAATCACCATAATCCACCTGATCCCTGAGGTGGCTGAGATCTCACAAGAATCCCTCGCATAGCACAATTTCATCTCCCAGATGGGAAGGTGTCAGAACCATTCTGTTACACTGGGAACATGCATCGATAATCTGCAACTAATGCACCGCATTAGGGCACAAGGAACATGCATGCCCAGTGAAGGAGGGCATCATGGCCCCAGAATTCTGCAATGATGCCATGGACAAAAATGACGCAAATTTTAGCAAAACGATAGATGCCAACCACGCCTTCCAATGGGGAGAGGATGGGCACTACCTCATCATAGACCCAGTAACACCCAAAGCATGCAAAATGCTGTAGAAGGTCCGCAAATGGGGGTGGCCAAGGTGGCATCACTCATGGTCTTTGCCATCAATGCTGGTAAAATTCAGGAAGACATTGAGGAAATCAGCTGAGCCGACCAATCAGAACAGGCTGCCCAAGCTGATGAGGACATGAAGGAAATTATCCAAGTTACCCAATCAGAGCATTACGCCCAAAATGAAAATTTTCTCAACAATGCAACTGAATTACTAAATGACATCAATCAAGCGAAAGTAGAACAATTCAGCTCCACTATGAGCGGAAAAGTGGGCCTAATTCTCCAAATTTTCACCCCAAAACCACAGAAACAAATTTACGCACCGCACCAATCTACCAAAGATCACAAGAGGAAGAATATGTCACAAATTTAAAAACTGCAATTTACACAAGAAATTGACATAAGGCATGAACAATATGATGCCACAGAATATACTGGCCCTATGACATGAAGAAGGACCAGTAACAAGGGTGTTGGGTGTGGGCTGGGCAACCCTCCCAACAGCTCCTGAGGCGCTGCAGGAACCTCAGTGACAATAGGGATGCTAAAAATTGTGGGAGCTAAGGATCATACATCCCAAGCCAAAAAGCTGGACTTCCTGCAAAACCTCCTGTAGATATCTTGGCCATCCAATAAACCCACTTTCTACAGGGGGAAGAAGGATCCTGATCATCCAGGGTCTCACCATCTCTATCAGTATGGATCACACACTGTGGGGTGGTCATCAAAAATAACAAAGAACAACAAATTATAATCTTCTACTCATATCTGCACAGCCAATCTTGGTTGCAACAGTTGTAAACCAGGAGAAAACAATTTTGATAGCAAGCATCTATGCACCATGCACTGCAACTGAGAGGAAACAATCCCTTGAAACCATCCCAACACTCTCCCTCCCACTTGATAACATCCTACTGGGCGATTTTAACTGCTGGGATAACCTCAACATGAACTGATGGCCTAATCCCAGGGATACCCACCAGGATACATTGAGTTCCATGCAATGAAGGTATCCCTAGGCCTACACAATACCCTCCCCCAGGGTCACCAAACCTTCCCAACATGACATGCACCAACATATGCGAGGTAACGCTCATCTCAATGAGCTGCATCAACTACATCCTCATACTGAAAATACACCACTGGAACAGCTCCAAATTTGTGACAAAATTTTTTTTCTGACCACTGACTCATCTCAGTGCAGTTATCACCAACATGAACTCTCATACAGGCGTCGACCTGGAGGAAGATACACCTGGAAAACATAAAATTGCCCCAAAATATCTGACTGAGTCAAACACAATGCCATGACCCAGAATTCACAACCCCATTAGTATTAGATCCCATTGAAACCTGGACAAAATTCAAAACTGAACTAAAAAGTGAAACTCACCACATCGCCTCACATAAGTATACTGCAGATACAGCCACAATCAGGAACACCTTAGTGGAGCTGGACCACCTTGAGATTAACGCCCGGAAGTCTGGCTACAGCCCCAACTGGGAAAACAAATGGACGGAAATATCAGTCCACCTAAACGCTCTCATTTTTGAACACCAGCACATAATCAAAATATCAAGAAAAGGTAAGTTCATAAAAGAAGATGAAACAAGCTCAATGTACTTCTTCCACCAATTCCACTCCCATAGCAACCAGCCTGCATGCACACAGGTCCACAAAATTGATGGCGCCGTGGCAACTGACCCAACTGAGGCCAAATCAGAAGTACAATGCTAAAACACTGATTTATATTGTGAACCCCCAATGGACCCACAAAAAATCAAAAATTTTATACACACCTCCAGAATACAAAGCACACTGACAGACCAAACCTCCTAAACGTAAAGATAAAAGAGGAACTCTGGGATACTTTCCGCGGTGCACCCCATAGGAAATGCCCAGGGCCTGATGGGACACCCTATGAATTTTTCAAGAATTATTTCAAACAAATCGCCCCCTCCTCTTAGAATCCATGGACCAATGCCTGCTAAAGACAACCTCCTACGGGGCGGCCAGGACTCCTATGTCATAACCCTATACATAAAGGGTGACAAGTTGGACCTGGCCAACTGGCGCCCAATTGCACTCTCTAACACAGATACAAAGCTACTTACAAAAATTTAACATCCAGATTAGGCACAATAGCCTCAAATATCTTGTCACCCAATCAGTTTGGGTTCATACCAGGGCGTTCAATATGGACAAATATACACTACATCACCAGCATATGTCAATCCAAAAGCTTCTGGAGCCCTGGTATTCCTATACTAGGAGAAGTCATACGACTGCGTTAGCTGGCCATACCTGAGGGATGCCTGAGCGTTTTCAAACTCCCACACAGATTCATAAACTGGAAGATTCTCCTTACAGAATCTGCATCCATGGCTGTATGCGGCCCTGGATTTTTATGCAGCAAGATCACACCACGCAGAGGGCTCAAACAAGGGGAACCATTCATCCCACTACTATACACCTTCAGCTTTGATACACTCATTTTTTAGTACTAGATGGTCTTGATACACTCCTTCACATTGCTAACTCACGCCTTATGAGCATAAATCGCACAAGACCAGTCACTAGTCAAGATACTAGCCTTCGCGGATGACTGCATGACAGGTATAGTTAACAAAATTAATGCCCGCCAACTGGAACGCTCACTAGATGAATATTCCACTGTGAGAAACACATCGCTCAACAAAAGGTAAAAGGAAATAATTATTTTAGACAAGTACACCAACAAATGGGATACAACACCCAAACCACAAAACCCCCATAAAGTAACGACCCGCTCATCCTCCCCTTCGCATCACCTCCTTCAACCAACCCTGTCTGCCACCTTGGGGTTGGCTGGAGACAGGAGGGTACGCCAATGAGACAATGGAGAACAACCTACTACAGCGGATGACCAACTGCGTAGCCTCCCTTAATGGAAGATCCCCAGGACTAACAGGGTGAGCAACAATTGCCAACTCACTCATCCTCCCAATGCTGTGGTTCCCTGCACACGCAATATAATTCTCAACCACTTTAATGTCCTCAATCCGCGCACTTACCCAGGGATGGCAGTGTCCTGTGACCCAGCCACCTGTAAGGGTGGAAACACTATTTGGCCCATGATCCAGTGGAGGCATGGGCCTAATGGACTTTGAGGTCCACGCCGACTGTATACTGGGCACCTGGATAAAAGAAGTCCTTGCCCCAGACCTCCCGCAACAACATTGGTCCAGAGCAGTGAGGGCCAACTTTACACAGGCGTTAAAATTAATAAACCCACACAACCTGTCAGGTCTGCTCACATACCTCACAAACCACCCCGCCGCAGTGGGCCCTCATGGGACTTCCCCACACTTCAAACAACTCCTCTGCACAATTTGACACATGTGGTAGACCTTCACGCTCGCAGGCACTAGTCAGAGAAGTGGCAGGTCCAGAGCCCACTTTTTGCTAAGAAACCCAGAGGGCGACCCCAAGGGACACAAAAAATGTGGCCTCAGACATAGCAAGAATAGACTACCTGGATGCTCTAGACATCCCATATTACCTCACACAGCAGAAGGCAATATGGAGGCTGACACACCATCCGCTCCTCCAGCCAAGGGTAAGAACTAACACCTGGCGCTGCCTTAGAAAAAACCTACAGAACTGCAGATTGCTCCAACTCTCTCCATGCGGAGTGCACAGTGTGTGGAGGGGATGGCAACCTACACCACCGCCTTGAAGCATGCCCCCCATCAAAAGCCATATGGCAGGAAGTTGCGCGCCTGCTTAGGATCCAAAAAACCAGGAATTCTCTATCTCCAGGAGCCTTCTTGCGCTCCAGTTTAACTCCCCAATACCCCTACCCTCCGCTCCCTAATAACCATTGCAATATGGACAATCCACACCATTGCTTTGGATGAGTTTAAGGGTACGGTACCAACCATCCATGGGATAATCAGTAGATTCCACGTTCACCTACTGGAACACTTCCAAGACTGGTTTTATGGATACATGAAGCCAATGCAGAAAAGGCTCGTAGTGTCATGGCTCCCAGTATAATTTTTACACACAGACCCCTTCCTACACACCTGCTCCATAACTGGGGAAACCCCATCAAAGTAGAATACTCAACTCCCCAAACCTGGCAATACCAGCTGGCAACAGGGTTTTCGTCTACTATGGCGTGTCTAATTCAGTTCCACTTAGCCTTACCCTTTCCCAAATATTTTTTTCAGTATTGCTTGTCCCCTGGTCGGCTTGCCTTGGTTTAATAAAATAGATGCACATAGGCAATATTATTTTGTCTTATATCTATGAGGTGGTTAACGAGATTATGTCTTAACCAGATAAAGTCCCATCACAGGCCGGATAAAATATTTCAAGGCGGGTCTTAACCCCCTGAAAATTGATTTAGTATTACCTATTCTCTTGAGATTAATATCCCTAGGTACTAGAACTTACACGCTATTTTGACATAAATATGGGTTCAAAACGGAATAATTGATAGTTTTACAAAATATAGAGGCATCCCTTTTTCACATAAGATGGTAAGAGTAAGAATGAATTTTTAAACTAATATCTGACACTTAAGCCAGAAAAGGGAGTGTGATATTCTAATAACCATATACATCATTTAGATTTTAATTTTCTTATTAGGAACATCTTGCAAAATGAAAGGTATTAGATAGTCAATTAAAAATATCTAACTTTATGGCTTATTATTACATCAAAAGTAACTAACAATTGCGTTTTAAGAAGGAAGTCATAGAAGTTATTATCAAGTACTATGGCAGGGGATGAAACAACTAAATTTCCTAAGTGCATAGGTAACGCTGAGTTGTTTCCCAATTTATTTGACATAAGAAGGATCAGAAGACCCATATTTTTTAGACTAAAATTGGGTAAAATTCTATCTATTTTATAGATCTGGAAAAAATAATATTGGTAGGATAACCTATGTTAATTATAGCTAATATTTAACCTTATGTATTACCACTTCAATTTGGGTTACATTTTACCAAATTGTGGGATTGAAAGGATAGAACTTTTAAGGTGGAGATTGCATGATTGCTGATTAGGTGAAAAATAAGAGAGTAAGAGTAAAAAAATCTTTATTAACTAATTATCAAGAAAATCAACGTCACCTGGGGCATATAACACATACCACTTTTTATAGGGGCCAGAGATTTGGATTTGAAGCTTTTTAAGGTTCATCAGCACAGGGTGCCTCATGCTTTTCTAAATCCTCTCTTTTTTAACTCTTTTTTGTTTATTCCAACATTGGTTTTCCTTATAGCTGCACAACCTGCAATATCCACATGGGGTCTATTAATCTTTAGATCTATTCTTGTATCCATGTCATGAACATATGGACATGAAGTAGCTATTGATGTTTGATGACTAGACTTTTGGAAATCTCATTAACACCTTGTAGGAATCCAGCTCGGCTATGCTTGCTTGGTGCTACACTGCTAGATCCCACAAAGGATTTAAATAAAAAAATATAAATACAAAAATTTGGATTTTATATAAATTTTTAATGTGAGTGCGGGGTTTAAATGAGAAGTAGTCCCTTTTCAATTTTTGACAACTAATACTTATATTATTTAAGAAGGTTGGAGGGATTTGGGGATAGGTTTGGAATAGCTGCGATGCTTTCAAATATAGATAATATGTAAAACTCCCTATCAGATAATGGGGAGAGTTAGCTAATTTTGGGAAAACGGATGTTAGGGTTTTGGGGCACAATATACCCATGTGGCAAGGTCTTGATGTACCCCAACCAATCACCATTTGAGAAAATATTCTCACCTTGGGGGCTACCACCATGCCTATAAGAGGAGGTGGCCCCTGCGCAGATGTGGTAAAGGACTTGGTGCTGGTGGGGGGTACCTCCTGCTGGATTCCCTGAAGTCTGTCAAGTGATTGGAAAAATCTGATTGATTGTTTTTATGGAAAGTGCCCGTGCAGGTTTTGAACTCATATTTCCCCAATTAGTGGGGTTACACTAAGAGTCAGCCAGGGACTTTTGGCAAAATTTTCAATAGTATTGATTTTATTATTGTGGGAATCACTCTTAAAATCCTCAGATAATTGCAAATGGCTGACATTTCCCTTTTTTGGCTGAGATTGACCTAAAACATTCTTCTTTTTCAGCTGTAAAGGCAAAAGTCTGACACACCTCTTTAATATTGAGAATAGATCAAAAGTATCTTTTAAAAGATTTAAAATGGAACAAGAGCTGAACTCTTGAAGAGAATGAAGATTCAACGCAGTAAAAGTGTCATCTATGTCGTTGTTTGATGGTGGTCAGAGTTTGAGCCTTATAGTAAAATCACTTGGAAAATTCTTAATATAAACTCTCCTCATTTATTTTAGTTAACCATAAATATCTGTTTTGGTTGAAGAAAATATGATTGCTCTTAAATTCTTTAACAAGGACTTCTGTATTGATCCATGTGGTGCTGACCATTATATGAGGAACCATACTCTTTTTGGCGATTTGGCCAAGGCATGAGAGGATATGTTGTTTTTTGTAAACAGAAGCATTTTCCATATCTCTTTTATAAGTAAAATTACAAAAAAGTTTTTATATTCTCTTCACCAGGTTATTTACTTAATATGTAGGATTGAGTAACTTTTTAGTGGGTAACATATGGCTTTAGATATTCTTGTTCAAATTTTAACATTTCTTATTCAAGGATATCAAACTGAGTTGTATCATGATCAAATTGTTGATAAAGATTAATGAGATCTTATAGTAACTTTTGACCTATCAGATAAGGGTTTTTTTTCCAACGGCAGGTTTCCTTAGTTTAAGTATGTAGATGTATCTCAGCTTGACATTCTCAAGTACATTAGATTTTTCATCGAAGCAATCAATGGATGCAGTTAAGAACGCAAATGAGTTTTTAAGACGTTTAATTTTTTTCTCATTGGCGATAAAGCTTACTAACCCAGCTAAAAATCATTTAATGTAAGGCCAGAAATTGAGAGGGTAATAGTCTAATGCTAAGTAGCATTCTTAAGCCATAGCTCTCATTTGTGAGTCAAAAGTCTGGATTCTCTTGACATAGAATTTTGGGAGCTGTGTTCTCAATTAGCCCTTGGTAATGAACACTAAATATACTCTTTCAGCTAAGTGGCTTTCATGGCTTCCAAATCTAATTCACAGATCCTTAAATAGACGTTGATATAAATTAATGAACTAGTTAAATAATTTGGCAATAGTATGACGTTGAATGCATAATTGTGCTTCTCAAGACCTACTGAATTTTTTTCCAACGCTAAACTTGATGCTAACACTTGCTCTCCCTTCACGCATGATTAGGCGGAGTAACTAACAAATGCAAGGGAACCTTTTTCTTCAAACTTTTTCTTCAAGAGTTGACAACAAGCAAATAGATAAGAAAATCTTCTTCGCTTCAACCATAACCATGAAAGTATCAAATAAAATTGCAAAACCATTAGTTTGCTAATTTTGTTACTGCTTTAATACTAGAAAAAAAATTTATAAAGTAATCAGCATCAAACCTCTTGGACGCCACATTGGGGAAACGGCAGCCATCACCAAAGATTTAGCCTTCTGAGGCCACTCCCATGAGTACCTTCCTCATCCGCCTAGTTGATTTTCACCGCAAACTGGGTAATGACCCCTTATGGTTAATTATAGAAAGTGTCCCACAGTCTCAATTAATCCAAAGAGGGCAACAATTATAAAGCCAGCAACCTGCTTAGGTAATAAGAATTATAACTATCAACAGCAGGTTGCTTATCTAAAAGCTTAAGCTGTGAGTTGCTCTTAGAATATTGTCAATGCTTTAGCAACAAAAAAATTACTGAGTTAATTAACAACAATCCTCAATTGACTATTATTATTAAATTTATAATTATCATATCAATAAAGTAAATAATAAAGTAATTACATTTTTAGGGATCATCCTCAACGAGAATTAATCAATCTTTCAGATTGGCCCAACGGATCAATTGCAGCAGACTAGTTAATATTTTTAAGGGTTAATTATTTAAACAATGTTTTCAATAAAAATGCTAGCCCACACATTCACTAGTGGGACTAATCCCCTAGTGGGCAAGTGGCTATATTGTAATCCAATCAGCTGGTAATATGAAAATATCAAAATCCCAACATATCCCACCACTTGACTAGATTACCCAGCAAAAGATAAGAACTTTAGGAAGGGATGCCACCTCAGGCCAGGGTCGTCATGTTTTTTACAACTTCATAGAGCTCAGTATGTTCTGCACTCAACACTTTCCATTACAACCTTTGGCAACAGGGATCTTCTTCTTTGTAATTAAGCGCTGCCTCTACTAGAGCATGGTTCTCATGGCATCATCCCATGCTAGAATTATTCAGTCACCCTTGCTGACAATATGAATTAAACAACATGTACTAACAGAGTATGAGTATCAAAGACTTCTCATTTTTCACAGGATACTCTCAGTTGGCTTTTCTGAGTCCTGTTCTAGCGCCCTGGGATTACTCATGCAGACCCAGTTTCTTAAGAGGTGGTCCTACCAACAACTTATCTATTTCTTAAGGCCTCTATGGTAGATCTAGTTTCAGCCGTCCTTATCCTGCTAACAACAAGCTTGGTCTTCTCAGATTCCCCATCTCACTATGCTTTTCATAGTACTACCCCTACTCCCCTCTTAACAATAAGATGTTGGATCCATGCTAAATCTTCTTGACCATGGCAACAATACAATACAAATCTATATTTTACATGTTTATTTTCATTTTTTTATCTTTTTTCTATATTTTATTTGAGGTGGGCCAACCTGAGGATGATACCGGACCAATTAATGGGAAATTGAATGAATGAGAAAGGAAGATATAATCTGGAAAACCTCCATGCACAGCATATTATAGGCAAGGAACTTCATGGACTGCCTTTACTATTTACTATCTCAGTTTGGGGCATTGGTGTGCAACACCAACACAGTCATAATTGTCCCCTACCCAAAATTCTGTACGAGAATCAAACTTGGGGAGGCAGCGGTAGAGGTCTTATTCTACCACTGGGTTATCCTCCCCCTTTTATCTTTTTTCTTATATTATCTTTTGTATTTTCTTTTACAGTGGGACTTAACCTATCATTAGGTTCAGAGGTCCATATTTTTTCCTACTCTGGTTCAGAGGTTTGTTTTTTAAACTTAATCAATTAATATGGTTCAGAGGAAAACTTTTCTTTCTCGTTGCAAACACTTTTGCAACCCATTCAATTCAAGACTAAATCTAGTTTGATAATCTCATTGAGGGGATTAGTCTGCGCCCATGTCTGGGAGCAGTTGGGCAAGCAAGGCAAGAGGAGCAGGTGGAAGGCCCGCGGCCTCTAACATTAAAACGCCCCAGAGAATCTGGCGGAATAGAAAAAAATCTAAAAAAACCAGCGGTCACAATTTCCCCAGAGATACTCACGTGGCAAGCACGATGCAACCAGTACATCAACACGCCACATTCCCAGCCACTTTCATCAGTGGAATTCGGAGTCCGTGTGTATCTGGACATCCAAAAAACGGCCCTATGGGAAAAATTTTGTGTAGATGTACACAAAATTTTCCTGACCGCGGTGTATGTTGCACCTCACTCCATGTCACACGGTTGGCTGGACCTAGGTTTCAAAAGCAAAATAGCAGCAGACAAGGCTGCAGCGGTGCGCATAGTGGTCGACCTCCTCAAAGGGCAATGGGTCGTCAAAAATTAAATGCACCAGATGGACAAAAAAAAACCAAATTTTCCTCACGTTTGACTTTTTGCCTACTACGGTAAAACGTGACATTTTGGAGCAACACCTGAAAGATGGTCTCGCCATATACAGCGAAATACAATCTTTCAAAATGCAACATTTCACGCTGATGCCACACCTGTGCACCGGCAAAGCCATCACAGTTCTGACCCCAACTGAGGAGATTGTGAAGGACCTAACCCAGATCCCGCACTCCACCTTTATTGACATTGCAGGGAAAACCACCCACCCATTCCAGGTAACCGTGGACAGCGCGCCCCCCATTTGCACCCACTGTGATGCGTTCAGCCATAAGGTGCACGCATGCCCCATCAAAGAGGGCGTCACATTCCAAGAGCACCCCTCAGCGGCCATGGCCAGTGGAGAGGCGCACTACGAACCAACCACAAGCACCAAGGAGGCTTTCCCGTGGGGAGCACAAGGCTGCTACCTATTGGTAAAGCCCATCTCCCCACAGGAGCGGAAGAAGGCCAAGTAGGCCTGTAGGACCGCGGCCAAGGAAGCAGCCAAGGCCACCACCACCATCCCACACTCACAACGCCAGGAGGACATGGAGACCTTCGCGGCGGAAGCAACTCAGGAATCCATCACCCAAACAGATTGGGAGGCCCATGCCAAACGGGCCACTCAATCCAAGGATCCAATGGGAGATTTGATCTCACCCAATCGCTGCACCCAAGCCCTGGTTGAAACTGACTTGGGACCTATCCCAACCAAAAAGTTTTTTTTGCCCCACTCGACGGTGCACTGAACTTATCTGCACTGCAAAAAATTCATCTGACATTGGGAAAACAAAAAGCGAAGGCCAAAGCCAACGCGACTCTTTCCACAAAAATTAACAAAAACCCCAATAGCGTTGCTGCTAATACCCGCGCTGCTGTGAAAGCCCATGGGGACCTGGAAGAGGCTGGTGGGCCCGGGGGCCCCCCCTCGCACCTAAGGTGTGATGGGGGAAACCTTCACTCTAGGGACACTGAATATCGATGGACTCAAGGCCTCCCCATCCCAGGCTAGGAAACTGAGTTTTTTTACAAAACAATCTACCCGTGGATATCCTGGCCATCCAGGAGTCCCACTGTCCATGAGGTTCCGAGGAAGCTTGGAAAACAATGCTCCTACCATCCCTATCCTTTTGGTCAAAGCACTGTGGGGTGCTAATTTGGAAAAACAATTTTTTCAATTTTACATCTTCAAACTCATTTCTAAATGGCCAAGTGCTCGTTGTCACATTCTCATGGGCCGATGTTGCACACACAATTGTCAACATTTATGCCCCAAACGGTGCACAAGAGCGTCAGGAATTTATCTCATCGGTCAAATCCCTCCCGCTACCCCCAAATTCTTTCCTAATTGGCGACATGAACTGTTGGCTAACCTCACCAATGGACTGGTGGCCGCCCTCACCCCACGCCCCACAGGGTCACGTAGAACTATGCGTTCTAAAAGCCACCCTTAAGTTAATGGATGTGCTGCCGCGACATGCCCCACTGCTCAAAAACATGACGTGTCCCCATGTCCACAATAGCCAATTAAGGTCCATGACCCGCATCGACCTTATTCTAGCACCAGCAAAATTCCAACCCCACATCTCCCACTTCATAACAATGAAAATAGAATTCTCTGACTACCGACTGGTCTCGATAACATACCACTTACCCATCACAGTTGCAAAGGCCCCACATTGGTGCAAAATCCGCCCCCAGAGCTCGCGTTGCCAGGATTTTCCACATGGGTGGAAGAGGCAACTTTGGCAAAATCGTTTGTTGCACCATTTTGCGTGGACCCCATTTCCACATGGGCAACTTTCAAAGAAGACACCATCCGCCACTATTACCCATCTCTCATCCAGATGCTCACGAGCCACATCGGCGGTTATATTGCATGCGCTGGCAGAATTGGCCCACTTGGAGTCCAACATTCCAGCCTCAGGATATAGCCCTGCATGGGGCCAGAAGTGGGCGGAGGCAGCCGCCCACCTCAACGCACTTGAAAGGCAACACAAACATTGGGTTTGTGTCCAATACAGGGCCACACGCATCACTAAAGGTGACAAGTGCACCGCATACTTCTTCAAAAAAATTTTTGCACCACGCCAGAGCGTGGCCTGCACACAGGTGCAAAGATCGGATAATTCTATTGTGGACACACCGGCTGAAGTGGCAATTGAAATGCAAAGATATTACTCCAAGTTATACTGAGCTGAACCAATTCAGCCAGCCAAAATGGCGGAATTTCTCGACTGAGCTCATATCTGCACCATTTTCTGATACCCAGAAATAATGAATTTAATTTACTCCAAATGAATTATGGACTACCATTTGCGGTGTGCCAAATTGAAAATGCCCAGGCCCAGATAGCATTCCATATGAGTTCTACAAAAAATATTTTAAATATATATCCCCATTGCTGCTAGCCTCACTCAACCAAAGCCTGTTGGAAACGCGCCTCCTACCAGGAGGACATGGGGCCTTTACGGTCACACTCTTCAAGAAAGGGGATAGGCTAGACACAGCCAACTGGCGCCCCATTTCTCTAACAAACACAGACACCAAAATTTTAACAAAAATCATGGCTAACCGTTTAGGGACTGTAGCATCTGCCACCATCTCCCCAGAACAATTCAGTTTCATCCCCAGAAGGTCAATTTGGGATAACGTGCACTCTGTGGCTAATGTGTGTCAGTACACAGCCTCTGGGGCACTTGTATTCTTGGACCAACAAAAGGCCTATGATAGAGTAAACTGGGAATACCTTAAGGCCTGCCTCCAACAATTCCGCCTACCCCCTCGCTTCATAAACTGGGTGATGCTGCTCACGGAATCTGCAACAATGGCAGTGCGCAGCCCAGGTTTCCTAACAGAAGTAGTCCATCCTCAAAGGGGCCTGCGACAAGGGGACCCCCTGAGCCCACTCTTATACAACTTCAGCCTTGACTCACTACTGCGAAATGTGAATGCCCAACTCACTGGGGTCCATGTGCCAGGCCAAACCCCATTCAAGATGATGGCATTTGCAGATGATTGCGTGGTGGGGGTGTCTAATAACAAAGATGCACGCGCGCTCGAAGCCCTCATCCAGGAATATTCCCAGGTAAGCAACGCGGCACTGAACGCCTCCAAAACCGAAATCATCCTCCTTGGTCAGTTTCAGAACTGCTGGGCCCCAGCAAGTAGTTCCCAACCCAGCCCATCTGCTTGCCCACGTCCACGCCTTACTAACTCAACACATACCGCTCCACTGGTGCTCCCCTTTGTGCCACGACCTACCATAGGACCAGTACGTCATCTGGGCGTGTGGTTGGAGGCAGGTGGATACACGTCAGCAGTAATGGAGTGCCATATACTGGACAATGTGACGAAGCGAATTGCCTCTCTCAGAGCCCACCCTACTACCCTCACTGGCAGGGTTGTTCTTGCCAACTCTATGCTCCTATCCAAAGTCTGGTTCAGAGCCCACGCCATCCCCTTCTCCTCAAGCTTCTTCAAATCCCTGTATGCTTTGCTACAAGGTTGGCTTTGGTCAGGCCGCCCTCCACCAGTACGGCTAGAGGTCATGTTTGGCCCTCATCATCATGGTGGCATGGGCCTACTTGACTTCAAAGCCCATGCCGCCAAGATCCTGGGCACCTGGATTGCAGCCGTCACTGCTCCTACACTCCCATCCCAACACTGGTCCTGCGCGGCCCGCTCCAACTTCTCCCAAGCCTTGGGCCTCAACAATTCATCAAACCCCCACTCCCTGATGAAATACCTCGCATCACACACATCAGCTACAGGTCCTCACGGGACCAAAACCCACTACAAACGAATCCTACTCTCCATGCGAAGCGCAGAGTGGAGAATTCGTATTAGTGGACATACAACCTGAAGAGGCCGCCCCTCTCTTCAGTTCACACAAGAGGTACAGGGGCTACCCATCCATGATGGCGTGATCCCCATTCGACCCCAAGTCCTATCCAGGGTGGACTACCTGGACATGATGGACATCCCTTATTCCACTGAGACCCAAAAGACTATCTGGAAATACGCACACCATCCTCTGTTGCAGCCTCAAGTCCGCTCCCATGCGTGGCGCTGCCTGAGGCGGGTGTATCGTACAGCTGAGCGCTCTAATGCTTTAAACTCATCCTGTGTCGTGTGTGGCCAGTATGGAACGCTGTTTCACCGCCTGGAGAAGTGCCCCACCTCTAAAGTAATATGGCGCGAAGTCCAACGTCTGCTAGGCTAGGATCAAACACATCCCTTCAGTCTGTCAAGAGATATGTTTGCTTCATCAATGGCCTCCCCCTCCCACCCTCCCTCTGTGCTCTGGTGGTTGCAATCGCCATGTGGACTATTCACACGATTGTCTTGGATGCCATCGCTGGATCCATCCCCACCCTCCCTGAAGCTGTCCACAGATTCCGGTCTCATTTGGTGGACCACTTTCAAGCATGGATGTTTGGATATCTCCCACCGCGTTGCCGACAGCTGGTCTCCTCCTGGTTCCCAGTCTGGTTCATCAAATCAGACCCCTTCCTCCACACGTGCTCAATAGTGGCTACGTCCCCCTACACACGTTCCCTCCCCTTCCCATAAGTGGCGTTCCCGCTGGCAAAAAGAGATAGCATCGCTTCTCTGGGGTGCCTCCCCTGGTATTAAGTTTTGTCTCGTCTGAGTCATATTTGGAAGCGTCCATCCCATGGTCAGCCTTCCCCGCAATAAATTTAAATATGGTTCAGAGGACCCTTTTTCAAGTCTTAACCATCTATTTTGGTTGTAGCTTTCCACTCTTAACTTGAATAAAAATCCAGGACTTAACCAACTCTTATGGTTCAGCAATCCCACGGGAACATTGTAGCTAATTTTCTTTTTTCTTCATGTATGATTTCCTTCTTAATGAATATATTTTTTTCACATAGATATTATTTCTTTATAACATTTTTTTCTATGGTTTTTATCTTATCATTATTTTAAAATTTACCTATTTTATTTTTTTCCTTAAGCCTAATACTTCAATTATTTAGCGTGGAATCTATTTACTATATGACCATCTGTAATGTTCTTTATTGTATAGGCATCAATTGCTGATTTGGCAATAGTCTCAAATGGACCGGACCATAGGGCGTCCAGCTTGTTTTTCTTCTGAACCCATGGTTATCAAAATATGTTACCTTATCTCCCACATGGTATTCTTTCAGCGCTGGGCAATTCTTGTCATCTAATTTCTTTGATCTTGTTCTTTTTCTTCAGCATCATATCAAATGACTGAGATTGTAACTTAATTATAATAATAGCCAGCCGTTAGGCATTGTTTGAAACTCATCCCCAAAGCTGGTTTAATGAATGAATACAAAATAGCTGTAGTGCGTCCCTTCCTCCATATAAAAGTTCAAACGGCGTTTTCCCTAGTGTCATATGAAAAATGATACTGTATGCAAAGGTAACTGAACTCAAATAAATTCCCCATACAGAAGTTTTCCCCATGACTAATTTTCTCAGCATTGCGGATAAAGTTGCGTTAACTCTCTCTACCATTCCATTTATTTCTGGGAAGTAGGGAATGGATAGTACTCCTTAGATTCCCATTAATGCGTCCAGTCTTGTTATAATGTATAATGTAAAGTTGGTCCTGTTGTCACTTAGAAAACCCTGTGGGCATCCCGCCAGTATACCACTTGTTCCAGAATGAATTTTCGCTGTACTTGTGGCATCCACTCTTCCAAGCCTATCATTTTGATCCATCTAGTTAGATGGTCTATTGAGACCAATATGTACTTTACACCCCAAGTACTAAAACCTAATGGTCCCATAAGTCTATGGACACCATATGCCAAGAGAACCCAGAGCATACTAGCTAGTATCATATTATATTCTTATGCAGCTTGTGAAGTTGGCATTCCACACAACAGACCAGATAAACTGCAATATCATAATTGATAGATTCCCAGGAGTAGTAATAAAGTATATGGTCCATGTTTTTCTTAAGTCACGATGGCTGATGACCTTATGTGCAGTTTTGATAGTTTCCGCTTGTTCTGTCAGTTTATGAAATAAAAACTGTTTTTTGTCAATCGTTTTATATAGCTGTCTATTCTCTATTTCAGTATTCCTAATCACCTTATTTAGCGTAATCTGAATTATTTTGGGGTTCATCCACAATATTCCATACAATCATCAGCTGGAATAACTCATCAACCTGATGATATACAACTTGGATTGCAGGCAATTGCAAAAATCTGTTAGTATTCTGATGCGCTGCTCCTTCCAGGTGTATAATTTTAAGGTCATAGACTTGTAGTTATAAAACCCATTGGTCCAGTCACCCTTCTGGTTCCTTTAGGTTGTGTAGCCATCATAAAGATGAGTGGTCAGCTATGACTTTAAAGTGCATCCCATGTAAATACACTCAAAACTATTTTCAGGCGTAAACCACCACCAGGCACTTGCGCTCTTTAATGGTATAATTTCTTTCTGCTAGCGTTGATATCCTGCTTATATATGCCACTTAATCCTCTTATACATCATCATAACTTGGCTTAAAATGGTTCTTATCACCGTTAACAGGGCATCTGTCTGAATAAAAATATTCCAAATAAAATTTGGAGTTTCTCACAAGGCTACTCATCAGCTATTTTTCATAGCTCATTTACGGCTTATGGCCTCATTATTCCAACAAATTCTCTTTATGGATCCTCTTATATTAATATAAAAATGATAAATCAGAAATTCCACCGAAATGCTTGATGAATTGGAAATAGTTTTGACCCTTCCTTAGAAACATTTTGTATATCACAAATTATTCTTGGGGTAGATATCTGCTCAATGGCCTCAATCTTCAGCAGTTGTGGTTGTGATCCGCCAGAGTTTATTACAAATCTCAAATTATTTGAGCTCTTTCTAAATAAAGGCATTTAAGTAGCTTAATTTCCAGATTTGCCATTGACAGGCACTTGAATACTTCATCCAATTCTCCAAGTGATTGGTAAATCTCCTGCTGAAGATGTTGATATCATTTATTTATACTAGAATGTAGGACAATTTTAAATCACTCAATATGGAATCTATTGCTTTCTGGAATGTCGCTGGCACATTTCATGATCCCTAGGGCATTCTGGTCAGCTGTTACAATCCTTGTGTGATGATTATAGCACATTTACCTTGATTTTCTTTTGGAAAATTTATTTCTCAATATCCCAAAAACAAGTCCATAGCTAAAAAATAATTGGCTTTTCCCAGACGATCAACCACATAATCAATCCTTGCAGCAGATAGGAATCCTTTTTGATGACTTTATTTGTTGGAGATAATCAATATCCACATATTTTTCCATACTTTTTATTTACAATAAATATCAGACTCACTTTGGACTCGATGACAGCATGAGGAGCCCATGCTCAATAAGCTTGACAATTTCTTCACTGACCACTTGTAAAGAATTTACTCTCCTGGTTGTTATTGGCAAGCAACCCAGTAATCTTTTTACTGTACAGGTTTGGTACCCTTGTGCACTTTGTCACATTGTATAGAATGAATTATTAATAGATAACAGTATGGAGACTGTTATCCTTGATTGAGTATGAGCTATATTTCAGCCCAACGCTTGGACAGTATTCTAATTAAATACTTGTGTTGTTATACTCATAGGGATTCGTTCCCTATGCTCTTGTCCACCCAATCTTTGCTGAGATACCCCTGTGGCAATCTCTCTTGGCCCAACACACAGTCAGAAGCTATCCCTGATTGCGGTTCCTTCTTCTCTAAATCCCCTCTTGGATCTTTACTCTTCTCTCTGAGAGTCTTCCAATTATTGCCCTCTGCAATAATATCCTTGAGATAGAACAACACAATAGAAGCTGATAGTATAACTATACACCAAATGAATAATGTTACTGTAAACACTGGTTTTTGTAGATAATAATAATGTTATAATGTTTTTAATTATAGTAAATCCTAGGGAATTATATTGTGGGGAATTTGGCTGTCTAACCTCAGTTGACACCTCTTTGATGATATGGCAGCCATCGCCATTGAATCACCCATCCTCGTCTCAGCAGCAATGGTCTTCCCCATCCTGGCTAGGATTCCGTCATTGGACATACTTGAGACCTCAAATGGAAATAGTTGGAAAACGTGTCCCTAACGTTTTCCTCTCGATCCAAGAAAACTAACCATATTTGGATAGCAACCTGCTTAGTTAATGGGACTTATTACCCATTATGGCAGGTCACCCACCAACCAATCGATTTGCTAGTTGCAGGCGGCATCACTTGCCTCACAACTTACTATTCATTCCCAATCAGTTGGTGATGAAACCTGACCAATCCCAATCGGTACACCTGTTAGTTAATCACTATCAGATGCCCCTATTTCATCAGAAATTCCATTCAATGAGATCTTAAGTATCCATCTGGAATTTTCCCTGATAGATACAATCAGGCAAACATCCCAAAATCCCCCAAACGCAGCTTCTCCAAAACTGAGGCCAACTGATTTCCAATTCACTTTGCCTTAGGGAATCTTCCCCTATCAATACCAGGTAATCTAGCAGGCTGGGAATATGGGCAAAAATCTAACACCACTGCTTCAGCAGCCCTAGATTGGCGAACTGATATTAATGTGTCAGAAGATATTCCGCAGTATTAACCTTTTTGATCTCATCTAGTGCATCTGAGGTCATGGTCATTGTTGAGGATTCATCTACAATGACCAAATTAACAATATCAAAATCAATAAATCAGTCTAAAAAGATTGTACAATCTATGTTGGAGATATTCAATTCTAGGTTGGACTGATGATCAACCTTTTGGAGTTATTAATCTCTCTGAAGGATGATGGTAAGATATCTGTTGAGGTCGAAGATCATATAAGCGAACTTGACTCATCAAATAAGAATGTTATCAAAACTGGCCATCACAAGTATGGCATTAATAATCAGCAATATCAGTCATCTAATAGAGAAAGATCTACCCTTAGGTGAACTTCGAAAAACCTCAAGCATACTAAATCTACCCCTATATATACCTCATTTTTAATTAATAAACTACCACAATTTTCATCTCGCATAGCTTAATTTTGGTCTCTTTTTTTTTAGTACTAGATTTAATTTTGGTCTCTTTTCATACAGAATTCTATGTTTCTGATTGGAATCAACTATAACAATGAAACTAATAACTTCGTTGCACTTGAGTCAATCTTCACTAGCGTTATGGAACTAATAATTTCGTAGGCTTTGTAACGCCTGCTTATTAAAATTTCTCATGAAATTCCAATTGTCATCTAGGGAAAATATCGCCCAATATCTTCATATAATTGGAGCACCTCTTATTGTGTTGCTTGGATGAATCAGCCAGTTGCTCATTATCATCTAATACATTGATGTTTTTGGCAACGTCTGCCAATAATCCCAGAAGTTTTAGTCAAAAGGCATGTAATTCGCCAAGTTCCACCATCAGGAATAAGTGCACAAATGTGATGACTTAATAATTTTTCTATTTTCACTGGGGTTTCACCCAAATTGGTCAGTAGCACGCTTATTTTGCCTTGGCGTGGCATGATAATATATGATTCTACTAAAGGTTTAATATTCAATTTATTCATGTGGCAATAACTTCTCCATATAACTGTTCTTATTTTAATCATTAATCCAGAATTAACTTTTATTTGCAGTCCTGGTGGTATGGTATTCTTAATCTTCATCTGTAATGGTATCCCACGTTTTTCCAGGATCTCTTTTGAAATTTTTCTCCAATTTGCATCCAAAAAACTTATCACTGATTCATAATTATTTCTCGTTGTAAAATTTTACAAAAATTATTCCATTTTAACAGCCAGAGGTTCTCCTTTCCATTGATATACCAAAGGCAGGGTTTGCCTTGAAGTCGCCAGGGTATCTATTCAAAATTACACTTCACATCATACTTTCTCAGGAATTCCGTCCCTTTGAGTATGTTGTAAGTTTGATTAGCCAATTCTTTGGCAGGAAATGATACATCCAGCAATCCAAACTGAAGTAGTAGTGCACTATATGCTCCGCAGGATATAGTAATAGATAATCCAGTGATTCCTTATTCTTTTCCAGTACTCTAAATCTGGTGAGATTTTCATTCTTTTAACCAATTTAGTAAATTAAATAAATGGGCACTCCACTTCAATTATAACCTGTATCCTTATATGATTGACTAAAATGTCCACTTATTTACACTCTGAGTAATGCAATAATTTGTTTACTGCATGAATATTGGCATTATTTGAAAAATCAAGAGTATGGTTTTGTAAGTCCTGGGGACCAGTCTTTACAACTGGATAGGGAGCAGCATCCCTTTTGGACAAAAAGAGGACCAAAGGCCCAAGTGGACCCCCTGTCACAATTGAGTGACCTGGCACACGTGGTTGATGAGCGCTGGGTGACTGACCTTCCTCCTAAAGATAATCAGATCTCTCCCCTCCCCCTCCTCAACCCTGGTAAAATTAATAGAGGGGACCTGTCAGGAGATTATGCAGGCCAGGGGCCATGGGCGGGCCCCTGGGACCCCTCACTCACCAGGGAAAACATACCAAAATTTTGAGGAAATGGCCAGTGCTAATATTGGAGCCCAGTCTGCAAATTCCAGGCTAATGGAGCCAGTCCAGACTGGCCGGGTCCAAAAATCAGATCAGAACTCAATTCAGGTTTTGAACCAGGTTAAAAGTGACTCAGACCAATTGCCCTACCCCCTGGAATGGATCCAGGAAGTTCAGATTGCGTAAAAGACTAGATTGAGAGTTTGGACCAAGTTGCGGATGACTGAGCACTAAGGCCACAGCCCCCCATGACAAATCTGGGAAATACAAACCATGTGAACAGCTTGACTCAAATGGTCAAGGCCTGGATTGGTACCAAGACCTGGTCTGGCCCCAAAAAATTTGGGAAAATCTGCAAAAGTTTTTTTGATTTTTCCAGGATTCTGGGCATCTCTACACCCCCACCCATCAGCCAACCAAATCCCATCGCCAATCCCCAATCACCCAGTCCCTCAGCATCCCCACTATGCAATTCGCCCAATACTTAAGGCAACTGCCCTGTTGAGGGGCAGTTGTCAGTTCATTCTCTATTCTTCCCATGCTTTGCACTAAAATAAAGCTGAATACCCTGAACGCCTTGCCGCGGACTCCACCTGTTTGTTTTCCAAAATTCCGCTGATCAATCTGGCAAAGTGCACCGCCACCCGAATAATCAACCCAATGATTGCTGAATGGGTCATCCAGTTGCTCGACCCCACCACATAGCGGTGGATCATATCCATGGTAAACCGCCTCATTCTCAATGATGGAGTCAATTCTCCATCTGTTTTTGCATAATTGTCTAATGTGAACCTGTCCATTCACTTTGCCATTGGGTTTTCTGAGACTGCTCCCCTATCGGAGCAGCCTCAGGGCACCCCCACCCCAATGCCCGCAAGCTCAGCCCCCACACCTGGCTCATCCACCACTAATCCTATCCACCTGAGGGCTCCAAAGTTCCCCGCCCAAGGGGGCTCGGCCCTAACGCTTGTCGCGGGTCCATTTTCCCCTCCAACAGCACCCCTGCCCACGTGGTGGGCCCTTTGCCACCCCTCTCAGGCTCACAGACTCACCTACTCATAACTGAAGGCCAGCAACCGCTAACCCTGGAGGAGTCATCATCCTCCCTGCCTCTCCCGCCCTTGGGGGTTGCCCCCACAAGACTCGCAGTTGCCCCCATTGCAACCATCTGGTTTGCCTTGAGGACCTTCCGTACATTTATAAACATTTACTTTCCTCACGTCCCCAAAAGATCACCCCTTCTTCTAGTCGCACAGACTGCTGTGACCCTGGCATTCTGGGCTCTCCACTGGGTGCTCACAAACCCTGACTCGGAGCCCAGTATAATTCTTATCAGCCGCTTCCATGACAGGATTACTTGTATGTATACATGAACTAATTCCTTTTATCACGCTAATGGGAGAGAAAAACGTTCACCTCATCAAGACTCTCTTGAGCAACTCTTCAGTGCTTTTTTTGCAGATCTGACTTCCTCTCCCAGCTGATGAGAGTATGGCTGAGCATCCTCTTTTAACAATTTTGGCGTCAATCCCCTTTGCTTTTGCTCAGGTAATTGCGTTTACATCCATATTAACCCATTTGGTAAAGTGAATAAGGTGCGTCTTATCCCATAAATAACTTAGAAAGATCAATATCATTATTTAAGATAGCAGGGGAAACAGGTTTTACAGCAGTACTAAATTGTTCACTATCTAGACTGCTGGTCATTTTACTTACTCTTAACTATTTTCCTTCTCTTTGTCCTGGACAAAAATTAACGTGTTCATTTGGCTTCTTTCCCTGACATCTATCAAATAGATGAACAAGTTTTCCACATTGATAACAGCAAGTTGGAGTTCTATCTGATCCTTTATGTCCTTCAGGTTGATTCCCAGTTACAAATTAATTCTCAGATTCCTTACTAGTCTCATCAAATTTAACAATACTCTGAGCTGTGGTCTGAATTACTTTAAAGGTTCAATTGGGTGCTTTATCATTGCTCCTAACCTCTTAAGATGATTCAAAATCTGTGATGTAGATGTTTGGTTCAAAAGAGCCGCCACCATAATTAAATGCAACTCTCTGTAGGGTTGAAGTGTCATTTGCATAGCTATGCGTTAATCAAAATCCATTAGCACTTTCATCCCATCCAGGATCTGCGATTCCTGGTAAATTTGGTTGATAAAAGAAGTTAGGGGTTTGTCCTTTCTATATTAAACATCCATAAATTCTTTTCTAGTGTTGATTATTCAAGATAGGCTACCAAATTCAGTAATAATAGCTTCTTTTCTTCAGAGTATGACAAATTGCTCCCATTTAGATGAGGCAATACCAGATCCTGGCACTCAGTATCTAGTCAGTTCATGATGGTTACAGCTTTTTGTCAGTCCCTTATCTGAACATTGTCAACTCAAAAAGGCGGTAAAAACGCCGGTGCAGCATCCAGGTGAAATATGGAAAATTAAGGCATATCTCAAAATCTTCTGTCACTTTGCTAGCAGGGGATTCCTGATTGACAACTCGACTAACCATAAGCATTGCTTTAGGAGCTATATCTGACATTGCAGCGAACAAAGTAAGCATATTTCTTGATGAGGGTCATTCCCAGATGGAATTTTTTAAGTATAGTTGGCTTCATTTGCCTCCATTTAAGTGCAATCACATTTGTGATTTTCAAGTTCTTCAATATGCTTCAATATTTGCCTATACCACCTGGAACCAGCAGAAGCGTTCTCTGTTTAAATCACATTCAGCCTTTTGAAATAAAATCTGCTTGTTTATCTTTCCCTTTTTCCGCTTCAAGGATGTAACTTTCTCAAAAAGGTCATTATTAACTTTTCTGACCTGTTCAATATTATCCTCAGATTTAGTTACCCTTTTTGAAGTTATGAAATTGGCTTGTGACGCTGAGCTTAACATGTTCTGTTTTATGGTTTCCAATTCCATCCAGAGTTTCCTAAGTTCTTTTATGTACGACATTTTTTTGACTTAAAAGCTCAACTACCCCCTATAGCGAGCACCAAAATGTAGAATTCTGGGTGCGGTGTACTTAAATACCCTTAGTATTTTACACAAATTATACTATTTTAATTTGGTGGCTTACCTTGGCTACCAACTCTGAATCACAGATCCTTAATTGGGCGTTGATATAGGTTATTGAACTAGTTAAATAAGATGGCAATTGTATGCAACGATTGCGCTAGTTGAGTTCTTAAGACCTACCATATATTGTCCAATGCAAGACTTGTGCGTACGCTTGCACTCTCTACACGCAGGAGCAGGCAGAATAACTAATGAAAGCAAGGTAAACTTTCCTTTCAGATCTTCCTCAAGAGTTAACAACAAGCAGATAGATAAAAGAATCCTCTTCCCTTCGATGATAACCAAGAATGTATAAAATAAAGTTATAAAACTATAAGTTGCTATTTTTGCTACTGTTTTATATTCTGGAAATTAAGGAAATCATATAGAGTAATCTGCGTCCAACCTCTTGGACGCCCCATTGGGAAATGCCAGCCGTCGCCACAGAATTTGACATTCTGAGGCACTCCCATAAGTACCTTTATCATCCGCCTAGTTGTTTTTGATAACAAACTGGGGTAATGACCTCTTCTGGTTAATTGAAATAATTGTCCCCACAGTCTCAATTTAATCCTCAGCAGGCTATCCTTATTTTTCCAGCAACAAGCTTAGGTAATAGTAACTTTACCTATCAACAGCAGGTTACCTCATCTAAAAGCTTAAGTTGTGAGTTGCTCCTAGAGGCATTATTGATGCTTAATCAACTAAAATAATATCTGAGTTGATTGGTAACAAACCCCAATTGACTACCATAATTAAATTCTAATTATCATATCAGCATTCAATCATAAAGTAAATACATTGTCAGGGATCACCCTCAATAAAAATTAAGTAATTTGTCAGATTGACCCAACGGATCAATTGCAGAAGATTAATATTTGTTAGGGCTAATTTCCTAAACAATAGTTATCATTTATAAATGATAATCCCACGTCCACTTGTGGGACTTTTCACTAGTGGAAAGCAGCTATATTGTAATCAAATCAGTTGGGTAATATGGCCATACAAAAATCCAACACTTGGTCAACTGGGTAAATTCTTAGGGTTTAGGAATGGTAACTGAAGGAAAAAGTAGCCCTAGAGGCTTAGGTGCGCAGGAGATATCAAAAACAGAAGGACTAATATATACCCTAGGGCCAAAAGGTCCGGGAAAAGTCAAGGGATCTCAGGGATACCTTGAAGTCCTGAGGGCTTCTGGGCCTTGAGCTCAGTGCCTTGTTTAGCTTCACAAGACTCAACAATTTGAACAAAATGTCTAAGGAAGATATTCAGCATAAGGAGGCTTGCAGCATAAGTTTAATCGTATTTTCTTAAATTAGGCAGAGAAATCTTTTATATTTTGAAGCATGTTTTAATTGGTTGGCTCATTTGAGTATTATTAAAAAACTCCACGTCAAAAGTAACTACCAACTCCATTATCAATATATATATATAAATTTTTCCTGTATTTTAGTTATTTAATTGGCAATTGTCTAATATTGTTGCTCTCTTATCACAGATAAAATTGGATGCATATTCATATAGCTTAGCTGATTGGAAATGAAAATGCTGAGGTAGAGTAAGTTGTCAGTGTATCTCAAGGTGATGTAACCCTATTCTGTAAGAAAATGGTGTTAAGCCAGATGCATGTAGTGTCCAAGATACTGTTTGGTTTGGGCAAGTCCCACTTTAGCGTTTAGTAGGACTTTCAAGGAATAAAGTACATCTTATTAAATAGGAATATGGAAGCTTAGATACGGGTAAATCAGCCTCTTGGTTGAAGTAATTTTCAAATATAAAGTAATAGTTGTGGTAATATTCTCATAATGGAATTAGTATACTGAGCTTTCAAGATTGACAATGGCCATATTTATTGAGGCTTAAAACAATGATTTTATGATATCAGATTTAGCATCTCTGTTTAGTTGTATATGCCAATTATGTTACACTCACCAAATCATCTGAGGACATGGAGTTCTCACTAAAAATTATTTTTGTGAGAATATATTTTGACCAAGGAGCTTAAGAAAGTCATGGCAGAAGGCATTAGTTTGCTTTTTGACCAGAAATCTGAAGGAAAACTTAGTAGCTAAGATCTTATTACACAAGCAGGACTAGTGAATTCTTTGGGTAGTTAACCTCTAAGGAGATTGAATCTATATTTGTCATATTAGGTTACAGAAAAATAGATATGGGTAGTTTATATCTTTAATTGATTAAAATGGGAGACATCTATATTATGTATCAATATGTGATAATGGTGAGACTGATGTGCCGTCAGTTAAGAATTTTTTATCTAATATTAGAGGATCTTAATCTTCTTCCCTCTGATATGTCTGTCTCTTTGTTATCAGGCATTTATCATTTCATAGCAGATTCCTTGCTTATGTCAACATTCATATTGGTTATTTAGATCATTGATTTGGAGAGTCTTTTCTAAAAAAGGCGCTAATTTCTTGTTGGTTATATTCAGGATTTTAAAGTTTGGTTTTAGATTTAGGTAACTTATTGGGCCTTCCAAAAACTTGTAATAAAGAAAGAAGGTGGATACTGTGTTGCTATGGATTATAATCATTTGATTTAAGTTACAAAGAAGAATTTATAACATAAATCAATAGCTTTGGTAAGGTGAGGAGAATGGAAAGTCTAAGTATTTTCAGAGATGAATTGGCTTCAGGATATAGGGTGAAAAAACTTTCAACATGGGATTGTAAGTGTGCACCCTAATCAGAAGTTAAGGTTTATTCTAGTAATAAGGATTCCATAAGATATTTTGTAATACCCTGGTTAAGTTCCAGAGTTGATAGATGGAATCTTTAGTGACTTGAAGATGACTTATGTCTTAATCTACTTGGACAACATGACTGCTTTATCTATACAATCAAGGAGCATCTTTAAAAACTTTCAAGAGATCTTTACACACATCTAATACTCAAACCTTGGGTTAAAACAAAGAGCGTGCTATTCTCTGGAATAGTAAACCAAAGTTCTGGTCACAATATCGATAAAAAAGAACTAAGCCCAAAAGTGGAAAAATAGAGGCCATAGTAAATAAGGTTTAACCCAAGTATATGAGAGACATACTATTCCTTGTAGGCATGACTAGCTACTATTGAAAATTTTAGCCTCATTTTTATAGAAAATTTATCCACTCACTCATCTGTTGTCCATGGACATGAGTTTACATAGGGAAGCCAAACAATAAGAAGCTTATAACGAGCTAAAATAAGACTCATGGAACCACCAAATTAGCTTATCCAGATCTAAAAAAAAAGCTTTTCCACTTATTTCCAATGCAAGGACCGTTTAAATGTGACCTATTCTAGATCAACTCGAAAAAGATGGGAATGACCAACTCATAGAATACCACACTAAGGTCTTATTCAAGAAGGTAAAAAACTTTACTTTTTCAATTAGAGAGTGCTTAGCAATGATATGAGCAGTCAAGAGTTTTTGACCTTGCATGTATGTAAACCACCTTGATGTTTAACCAATCATGCTTCACTGTTTTTAATACAGAATATTCAAATCCATATGTATGCCTAGAATGATGGACCTTGCAATACCAGGGGTTTGATTTTGTGATCATACATTATGCAGGCTACAAACATTTAAACGCAAATGGGTTGTTATTATTGCCAGTTATAAACTTAAAAGCCCATGAGAACGACCGCTCTCATTACCTTATCATGAGCTTGAAGAGAATTGGGAAGATGTTTCGTAGTTTTTGCTAATTTAAATAAGACTGCACTGCCACTCAGGATGAGTTACACTCAAAGCAACTTCCAGTTTACCGCCATTAAAACCATATACAATGCATGGTGCAAAATGAGTAGAGAAAATGCCAACACCGCCAGGTAATACAGAAATGGAACGCATAACTGAAAATTAAAACCTTGAACTTCTCAATGTAATAACAAATTAGAAAATTTAAGATTTATCTAAAAACAGGGAGAAGTGGAAACAGAAATTTAGAGCGATAGCAGAACATGTTGAGGACTGCTGCCTGATATGCTAGATTGGTGGGGAATAAGAGAAGGTTGAATTGAAACCCAATATTCAATTTGAAATCAAATTTTGTGGATTGACACAATAGAGCATTTTTGATGTCAACTCAATCTGACCTTATCAGATAAATTGTATCAAAATTTTACAAAAATATATTCAAATTGATTCCACCTTTCAGGGTGATGACAATTCATCTGATGGGTGGAGGCTGTGCCAACAGACAGAAAAGTTAGTTGCGATCCCATTTTAAGTTAAATGGGCTTGGCACGCCCAAACCTGTTAGAGATGGGCTCGCCTTTGTTGGCGGCAAGGTGGGAAGTTGGGAGGGCGATTTCAAGCCCAAGTTCAATTTAGGTGATTAATTTTATTCATTATTAAATTACGCTTTTTTAAACCTCAAACTAGGGAAAACACCTTTCTAGCAACTTGGGAAGCTGCGACCTGACTGTTGGCAATGACCTCTGACCGCCACCACGTCCTGACGCACCCATGGACTCTCTCCACCAACACCTTGGTGGTGGGAAGAAGAGCTACTTGGATACTTTAAAGGGTAGGCTATTACCCACCTCTCATCCACAACATGGGTTAGATCTCCTTGGTTAGTGAGGGTAAAGCAGCCTTTTTTGCAAGTTCTTAATTCTGAAGGGGAATTTCTCCCAGTTGAGATGAAAGGGTTGTTCTCCCAATCTTACATTAAACCCCTCTTTTGAACAGAGGGAGAACCACCGCTGGGATCTTGCGCAAGCGTGAGGTTCTTATGCGCCTTAGGTAACTTGATGATCATGAGATTGTCAACCTTCTGGGAGGATGAGGAGCTGTATGGTGTTCTACGTAGAAGGCCTCTGCCAGCTCACAGCAATGGGCACAATCTCTGGCACTTTCCCAGATGTTATTGTAGGAAGGGAATCCCTTCAAGGCATTCAAGTACTGTACTGAATGGCGATATTTTTATGAAGCCAGAATCACATCAATCTCAGAGTCCTCCAAGTCCTCTACCACTATTAGTTCAGGTTCACCAGGTTTCGATCCCCTTGAAAGATGATAACTGGGAGGTGTGAAAGAAATAGTGTTCCTTCCAATGGGCTGGGAGAGTCAAACCAAAGATCCCTATTTCCCGAATCTTCCTCTACCGTGTGGATTCCAGAGAGTTTAATGGCAAACTTCCTGGTGGGAAAATTCATATACGGATGTCATGTACCAATATGACTAAGAAACCCACCATGAAGTCATGGGCAGGAAGACACTTTCAATTTTTGAACCGCTTGTAGTCACTAATTGCTACTCCAAGAGTTTCCAAATCAGAGAATATTTTCTCTGGATCTTCTTCACATGTACCTCTACAGCATGTACTTCTGGGTAAATTCAGGGACCAATGATAAATGAGGGGTTGTATCATAGAGTGGATTCATAGGGGAAAGATTTTGTACAAGTGAGTAGAATTATTGGACGTGAACTGCATCAATGAAAGATCTTAGGATAGGTTTCCTGAGAGGCATAGGAATAGAAGCAAAGTTACTGCACGAGGTTCTGGCTGACCCTTTCTGTCTGCCCATCAGACTGGGGTGGTACGCGGTGGAACGGAAAGGCTAATTTTAAAAATGTCTAATGATTCAGTTTAATAAATCAAGCAGTAAACTGGGCTCCCACATCAACTTTATACCTCCTAAGGTAGGCTGAACATGGAAACACATGATGAATGATGAGTATGGCTTTAGCTCTGAGGAGATGCAGAAGAAATGGAATATACATGATAAACTTAGTAAAGGGTCCACAACCACCATGATTGTGTTGAACAAATTAGAACAAGAGAGCTCAACATTAAAGTAAACTGATACCAAGGTCCAATGCCATTCTGCATGCTGAAGTGGATGGAGAATATCAATTTACCCAACCTAACTGACTTTCTCAAGCACATATTATGCAATTTGTGATACAAGCCAGAATATCCATAGATATAACAGTCCAATTGAATGACTGCTTCACCAGATCGAAGCATTTTTTAATTCTTAAGTGTTGTATAATGGGATAGCCACAATGGCCGCAGATAACGTCATAGCAAAGTTGTGGAGGCACCCAAAAAACCTTCCTGAACAAAACATCTCTTCCCTTAGAAAATAGTGGGTCTGATTATGGGTTGGCAGTATCAGCTGATCAAGTAACTCCAGCCCCTATGTTAAAATCTCAGAGCTTTCTCTTAGATGATTGTAGCTCGCTTTAAGTCCCTTATTAGATTGCACATATTCTTGATGAATTGAGTTGATTAAGTTAACATAATAGATTAGGGCAATGATAGTATGAAGACTATTATTTCAGTTGAGTGCTGTTAAATCCACGTTGAGTATAATGTCCAACGCTAAACAAGTACTTCTTTGTCTTGAAGTATTTCTTAAACTGATAGGGAACTCTTCGTTATTATTTTCACGCAGAGCCTGGTGGAGATCTGATAACAAAAAAAACAACCAAAGGATTTATAATCCTTGCACTCTTATCTCAAGAGTAAACTATACAATCGATGCATAAGCAAACAAGTTTTATAAAATTAAGATCACCTTTAATATTAAAAAATTGGGGGTCCTTATAGGGCAACAGGCGCACAGCTTTTCAGCTGCTCATTAGATTAAATAAATATTCTCTAAAGGTTTTGACCTTGAAATTAACTTCTCAATGATGAAATGTTCTTTTGCATTAATTAGTCTCCAGTTGGGTAATCTAAAAGGTTTGTCAATCATTTATTAGTTTCTGGAGCCGAACACCAATTCCATAGGGGCCATATAGCCTGATTACACCTACTACCACCAAAACAAGTTGTTAGACAATTGCAAGTATAATATTGTAAAAAGAGAGTTTTGGACGAAAATGACAATAAAACTGGCCAAAAGACCCTGGTTGATTCCCGGTGGAACCCCTCAAATCAATTTAACACTTCTATTAATACTCAGGAATAAACCATGAGTTTGGGCAGTCAGATTGCACCAAATCATCGGCCAAATCTGGGTAGACAATCTGTGGTCTCACAACCTCTTACAGAAAAATCAGTACAACCAACACCGCGGAGACTGGCCCCTTTTATTAGGTTGGAAGGAGTTTTACAAGGTTAAAATATTTTTGACCCAATAATTGGGAAAATTTATAAAATTGTTACCTTGTGGACATATTATACCTGCAATCGACTTTCCATTGGCTTTTCTATCAATGGAAGGCATGTCTCCAGAGATCTGATAAGTCAAATTCCATATTCCCTAATTCAGACATTACTAAGCTATCTAAACTTTGCATCGCTTTCTCTTCAAACCTCTATATAGTTTAAATACTAAGCTGCTAGATATTGAGAGGGTTTGCTTCTTAACCTCCCCATAATTACTAATACAAAACTTACAAAAAACGCTTATTTATTTTATTGGAGTTTTAGTATTCTTATTACAAGTGATTAAAACCCCTCTAATATCTATACCTCCATAGAGAACCAACTTTTCCTCCATATTTGTTAAATTCTGGTGAGAAAATGCACTTGTAAGCAGCCAGAAACCTGATTTCTAACACAAGAGTTAAAATGGTTTATTGATGTCAACAATTGCATAAATCATTTGGTCAGAATAGATCATCATAGTAATATGACTATCAAGTATTAATCCCTCATTGTATACATATTCAATATTGTTGATGATGATCCCTGACAAAACACTAGTTGAAACAATTATTGGATCACATCTGTTAAATATACAACTAATGTTTTAACAAATCATTACTAATACAGATTGTAAATATAGCTTATTAAGCTTTTCTTTCCCATAACAATCACTTTAGTTACTACAATTCAATTTGAACAGCAATTTTTGATAATCACACAGGAGAGATGGGCGATTTTAATAATAAAGCTTATACAACCTAGGTGAGCGTCGCATTAAGAGGCGCGCAAAACGGTGCACCTAAGGGCAAGAAACGCCCTGGAGGGGGACCAGGAACCTAAGCCGCCAAGAAACCAAAACTCAGACACCATCCGGGTTTATGGTTTTTATTATAAAACAAGATCAATACATGTATATCCAATGTAACCAATCCCTTTCAAAAGTGGAACATGGGCTCTGACTCTTCCTTGGGGATGAGTCCCTGACTCTGTGGGAGAAAACATGCGAGGCACAGCCCTCCTTTTCCCCCACGTGGTACATGTAGCCACCAACAACATGGGCTGCGGCTGGATCAATATTATTTTGAAATAGCCAAAGAAGCGGAAGCCGCAGCAAAAGTCTGCATCAAAATTGCTCTTCCCAAGGGCAAAAAAATAGTGCGCACTGCGCGCACCAGATGGAACAAAGTGAAAACTTTGTTCATCTCCTTCAACTCGCTCCCTACCAACCTTCCTCATAAGGTAATTGAGGAGGAGCTCTGCAAAGGGCTTGTAGCCTATGGAGAAATTATGCAACTTGAATTACAATGATTTCGCCTTATGCCAACCCTGTGCACAGGCAAAGCTATCGCTGTGATCAACCCATTCCCAAAGTGGAAGATGAATTATCAAGAATCCCCCACACAGCAGAGTTTTACTTTGCAGAATGGGGACAGTCATCCACATTCCAAGTTACACCGGAATGTGCACTGCCTATATGCAACCACTGCGGTTCATTGGGACACAAAGAACACACATGCCCCATGAAGGAGGGCTTAATGGAAGCAGACTACTGTGAGGAAGCCATAACGAAATTAATGAAAATTTCGCCAGAATGACCGATGGCCACCACCCATTCCACTGGGGTGAAGATGGACTTTACTCTATCATGGACCCAGTTACACATAAACAACACAAAGCGGCACAAAAAGCCTGCAAGTGGGCAGCAGCTGAGGCAGCAGCACACGCGGAATCATCCTTCGACCCCAGATAAATTCAAGAGGATATTTCAGATATACACTGAGCCAACTAATCAGAACAATATGCCCAGGTTGAAAATTTTCACAGCAACTTGACTGAGTCACTAAGCGACATTAAACATGCACACTTTGAGGAACAATTCAGCTGCAATATGGGCGAAAATGTGTGTGTACAATTCTCCAAATTGAACCCCAAAATTACATAACCCAATCAGCACCCTGCATTGAACCATCATGAGATACGTGCGGGAAAAGATAATGCAAATTCCAAAAACTGCAATTCTCATGAAAAATTGAGTCAGATCTGGAACTGACAACGTCACTGAGAGAGTTGGAGTACAGATGTGGAGCATGGACAAAATGAGCCGCGGTGGGTTAGGGCCAGAGGGCCCTCCCAACTGCTCCTGAGGCGCTGTGGGCACCTCAGTGTCAATAGGGATGCTAAACATCGCGGGAGCCAGGGCTCAAACATCCCAAGACAAAAAGCTAGACTTCCTGCGAAAACCCCTTGTAGACATTTTGGCCATCCAAGAAGCCCACTGTTTACAAGGGGAATGGGGATCCTGGTCAGCCAGGGTCTCACCATCACAATCAGTATGGATGTCTCATTGTGGGGTGATCATCCAAAATAACAAAAAATTAAAAATTACAAACTCCTCATCATACCTTCATGGCTGCATCCTGGTAGCAATGATCACATGCTAAGAGGAAACAATCTCAATAGCATGCATCTATGCACCGTGCACCGCAGCTGAGAGAAAACAATTTCTCAAACCGTTCCAACACTCACCCTCCCACCAGATACCATCCTGTTGGGCGACTTTAACTGCTGGGATAACCCCAACATGGACTGATGGCTGAACCCCAGGAGATACCCACCGGGACACATTGAATTACGCACAATGAAGGCATCCCTTGGCCTACAGGATGCCCTCCCCCATGGATCACCACTCCTTCCCCACATGACATGGCCCTACATATGCGAGGGAGCGCTCATATCAATGAGCTTCATCAATCACATCCTCGTTCCACAAACCCAAAAATCAAGAATTTCCAAATTTACAACAAAAAAGTCAATTTCTCTGACCACCACTTGTTTCGGTGCAGTTATCACCAACCTGAACCCATGACCAGGTATCGCCCTGGAGAAAGCTTTACCCAGAAAACATAAAATTACCCAAAATATCTGACTAGATTGAATCAAGGCCAGAAACCAGGAATTCACAACCCCATTCACATCAGATCCCATTGTAACATAGGCAAATTTCAAAAAAGAACTAATCAACAAAACATGACATATCACATCAATTAAGTACACCTCCAATACATCCAAAATCAGACGTACCTTGGAGGAACTGGACCACCTCGAGCTTAACACCCTGATATCCAGTTATGGCCCCAACTGGGGATGCAAATGGGCCAAAATATCCGCCTGACTAAACATCTTCATCTTTGAGCACCAACACAGAATCAAAGTATCAAACAGAGGTAAGTTCATAAAGGAAGGCAAAACATATCAACATATTTCTTCCACCAATTCCACTCCCACGGCAACCAGCCCACATGCACATAGGTCCGCAAGACTGACGGCACCATGGCAACTGACCCTGAGGAGGTCAAGGCGGAAGTACACCGCTATTACACTGAATTATACTGTTTTATGCTGACAGACCCACAAAAAATCACAAAATTTATACAAACTGCTGGAAAACAAAGCACACCGCCAAACTACAATATTCTAAATCTAATTACATGGGAGGAGCTTTGGGATACAATCCGCGGTGCACCACGTATGAAATGCCCAGGGTCTGATGGGATACCCTACAAATTTTACAAAAAATATTTTCAGAAAATTGCCCCCCTCCTATTGGCGTCTATGAACCAGTGCTTGCTGGAAACACGCCTCCTACCTGGTGGCCATGAATCATATTCATAACCTTGTATAAAAAGGGTGACAAATTGGACCTGGAAAACTTGCTTCCAATTGCACTCTTTAATACTGACACAAAAATTCTAACAAAAATTTTAGCAGCCAGATTAGGCGCAATCGCCTCTGATGTCCTGTCACCCAACCAGTTTGGGTTTATACCGGGGCGCTCAATATGGAACAACATACACCCTGTTGCAAACATATGTCAGTCCAAAGCAATTGGGGCCCTGGTCTTCTTAGACCAGGAAAAAGCATATGACTGCATCAGTTGGCCATACCTAAAGGAAAGCCTACACGCTTTCAAACTCCCACCCAGATTCATAAACTGGGCGATGCTCCTTATAGAATCTGCAACCATGGATGTATGCGGCCCTGGTTTTCTAACTAACAAGATCATACCACACAGAGGGCTCAAACAAGGGGACCCCCTCAGCCCACTGCTGTATAATTTCAGTTTTGATCCACTCCTCCACATAACTGACTCACGCCTCATGGGCATAACTGCACAAGGCCAGCCAACAGTCAAGATACTGGCCTTTGCGGATGACTGCGTGTCAGGTTTAGCTAACAACAATGATGCCTGACAGCTGGAACGCACCCTAGAGGAATACTCCATGGTGAGCAACGCATCTCTCAACAAAAGGAAAACAGAAATAATTCTCTTAGGCAAGTACACTAACAACTGGGCTGCAACACCAGAACTTCATACCCCCATACAATGGAAAACCCACTCGTCTTACCTTTTGGATCACCTCCCACCACCACTCCTGTCCGCCACCTTGGGATATGGCTGGAAACAGGGGGATATGCCAATGAGACAATGGAAAGCAACTTAATAAAGCGGGTATCCAACCGCGTAGCCTCCCTCAAGGGAAGATCCCCAGGACTAATGGGACAAGTAACAGTTGCTGACTCACTCATCCTCCCAATACTATGGTACCCTGCCCACGCGATCGCCTTCTCACCCACCTTTATAACTTTAATCCACGCGCTCATACAGGGCTGACTGTGGACAAGATCCCATCCTCCCATACGGATGGAAACACTCTTTGTCCATGCTCAAGCGGAGGCATGGGACTAATAGATTTTGAGAGCCACGTCAACCGCATCCTGGGTACCTGGATAAAGGAAGTCCTTGCCCCAGACCTCCCGCAATAACACTGGTCCAGGGTAGCGAGGACTAACTTCGCACAGGCGCTCAAATTAACCAACCCACATAACCCACCCAGACTACTATCATACCTTGCTAAACACCATACTGCAACGGGCCCACATGGAGCCCCCCTCACTTCAAACGCATCCTCCAAACCATCCGCTGCATGGGATGGATCGTAGAGAACACTGACACTGTGCAGGAAGGGGACGACCCAGCCCTCACTTTAAATTAAAAAATCCAGAAAACCACCCCCAGAGAGACATGCTTGCTATGACCCCAACCATTGCTAGAATCAAATATTTAGATGCGTTGACATCCCCTATGACTTAACCACACAGAAGACAGTGTGGAGAATGACGCACCACCCAGTCCTACAGCTGAGGGTAAGAGCCAACGCCTGGAGCTTTCTGAGAAGGACCCATAGGATGGCGGACCGCTCCAATTCCTCCACGCAGCCTGCGCAGTATGTGGAGGGGAGGGTTCCCTATATCACCGCCTAGAAACATGCCCCCCAACCAAAGCCATATGGCAAGAAGTCGCGCGCCTGCTTAAGATCCAAAACGAGCAGGAATTTTCTATATCAAAGAGCCTCCTCGCGCTCCAGATTGTTTCACCAATCCCATCTACCCTCCGCTCCCTAATGATACCCATTGCAATGTGGACAATCCACATTAATTGCCTTAGATGCATTCAGGGGCACAATCTCAACCATCCATGGGGTTATCAACAGGTTCCACGTCCACTTACTGGAGAACTTATAAGCCTGGCTCTATGGATATATGAGGCCAAGGCAACAGGCGCTCATAGAATCGTGGTTCCCACTTTGGTTCATCCGCACAGACCCCTTCCTTCACACCTGCTCCATAGTGGGGGAAACCCACTCAGAGTAGCGCACCAACCCCCCCATACCTGGCAGTCCCGCTGGCAACAGGGGTAACCTGAGTACCCTGGGGTGCCCAATTTTATATATCTTTGTTTTCCACACATACTTGGTAATACCCATCCCCTCGTTGGCTTGCCTCAGTTAAATAAAATATAGATTGTAAATAACAATTTTCAAAATACTTATCTATAATTGAGCAAGATTATGTAATCAACTAAGATTCTAGCATATTCCACTGCTTGATTAGACTAATAAAGAAGATATAAACTTTGGGTATGGATACTTCCTGGGCTGTGGTCATGTTCAGCCATCATACTTCTATGACTTTAGTGGAGATTGGCTCTATAGGCATTCAACACCTTCATGCCATGCTTAGCATCATGACTCCTCTTTCCGTGTTGCTACCAGTTGCAACCTCTATCAAGTGCAGTTCCCACGGCTTCATGCTGCACCAGAACCATGAAGGCCATACTTGCCAAAAAATGAACTGGTCAACTTATAAAAACCATAGGATGAGTTCCCAATTGCGCATCCCCATTCAAATTGTACTAACCTCAGGATGGGTTCCCATGACTCCTTTCCATATACAGGATCCTTTAGTCAGCCTTACTGAGTCCTGTACTAGCACCCTGGGACTACTCACGGTGGGCGCAGTTTCAACCTGAGCTGGTCCTAACAACAACTCTTCGGATAGATTCTTCCTGGAAGATCTAGTTTAAGTCCATACTGATACTGCCAATAATATTTTTCACAAGTGACTTGGGCCTTCTTCCCAGCAGACCCAATTACAACAAGAGCTATCTCTTCTGATCATCAGGACCTTAATCATCATATTTTTCCACCTACTCCTCACTTGGTAGGTGGGAGCACCACCAGATGCTTTTTCTGTGGCTGCTTAAAGTACAATAAATTTTATTCATTAATTCATTTTTTTTATTTTTTATATTTTTTATTCATGTTTTTTTATCTTCCTATAATATTTTTTTCTTGTATTAATTTTATTATATCTTTACCAATTTTGTTATTGTCAGTGTTTACTGACCATAATGTCTGGATTGCTTCCACCAATAGATTTGAAAATCCCCACTTACACAGATATCTTGGTAGCTATATCTCTATCAAACTTCATCTAGATGCAATCATCTATCTTGACATTTATTATCTCTTTCATTAATTGACTAAAAGAAGTTTTATTGACTTCATCCACCAACTATGGGGTAATTGCTTTCCATTTTTACCTCATCTAGTGCCTCAGACTACTCAAGTGGACCCAATTAAAACCCTTGTATGGTGATTGTCACAAATTTTTCTTGATCTTCCTTTAGCAAAGAGATTTGCCAATAACCAAAATCATGTATATAGCAGAGAAGTACTTTGCTCCCCAAGGCGATTGAGCACGTTACCAATCCTCAGCAGTGAATGGTATTTCTTTCTTAGAAATTTTTATTTAATTAGTGGTAGTTAATCACTACTCAATTTTATACATCTTTTTCACAATTAGGATAAGACTTACCCATAGACTTGATTATGGAATGAGGAGCCCATGCTCTACTAGCTTACTACTTTCCTTGATGACCACAGCCTCAGCTGCCCCTAGTTCAGCGGACAGGTCATATTACTATCAGCAGATATTTTCCAGTATCAACCTTATGGATCTAGTTTTCCACACATCTGAAGTCATGATCATCCTGGGCAAGTATCACACAATATTTCTCGAGTAGTAGGAGTACCTCCTCTTGCTTTCATTGGGATAGATCAGCCAGTTGATCCTTATTGACCAACACATTGACATTTTTGGCAATTAGACCAGTAATCCCATTTCAGGTAGCATTTGAAAATCGTGGAATTCACTTAATTTGGCCTTCAGGATCAGATGCAGAAACGCGATGACTTGATTCTTTCTAAAATTTAATGGGTTTTCATCCAGATTTGCTAAGAGTACTCTGATACTTCCATAAACCAGAATAGTAATCCCCAGCGCTACCAATGGCTTTACTCTCAATTTATTCCATGGGTAATTACTTCACCCTACAGATGTTCCAGGATTAGGAGTATCAACCCTGTGTTATTATTAATTTGTGTTCCTGGCAGAATGGTGTTCATTGCGTTTGTCCTCAAAGTTATTCCTTGATTCTCCATGATCTCTGTTGTCATTTAATTTTGTTTTTGTCCAACTGATTTGTACTGGATGGGTTTAATGCCATAATTGTAAGTCAGATTTAAAAAAATTGTCAGCAAAGCTCTTTTTCTGCTGATATACCAAGGGAAGTGTTTGCCTTAAAATCATAAATGCATTTTCTTCAAATTAACTTCTCACAATATTTTCACTTGAAATCGATCATAATGTGTATGTCATAGTTCTGATTATACAACACTATGTTGGGAGCTAATACCACCATAAATCTGAACAAAAGTGGCAGTGCACTGTAGGCTCCACATGAAATTTTGAATCTAGTCCAGCGGTTCTGTACTCTTTCCAGTGCACAAAATCTGGTGAAATCTAAATGCATTTTACTGATTTTTCAAAACAATATTGATGAGTTCTCCACAATCAATTAGCGCCCTTACTCTTATTTAATTGACTAGAGTGTATACATAGTTAGACTCATAGTATTGAAATAAGGTTTATACTGAGTGAACAGCAGTATAATTCGCCAAATTGTGAATGTAGTTTTATTGAGTGGTATAATCATGGAAAGAATCCTTGATTGCACTAATATGTAAGGAATGTTCGTCTCATCTAGATTTGTGGTGACTTACTCTTCAGAGCTTTTGACAGAACTGATCTTCTCCATATATCTGTTGAGTGTACACTCAAGCAAACTCCTTCATGATATCAAGGTCTATCCCCTTCACTTTTGCTCATGTAATCATGTGTTAATACAATTGATCACCTGATAAAGAAGTTCAGGTGCTTCATCTTTCATGAATAAAACAGTGATGTCAATATAGTTAATTATGATGTCAAGGGGAACAGGGTTAAAAGGCAGTACTAGATTGTCCCTTATCTAAACTATCTGGTCCTTTTCCTGACTTGTTGCCATTTCTTTTTCCTTGGTATGAACAAAATTAATTTGTTTATTTGGCTTCTTATCCTGACATTGAGAAATTACATGTCCAAGTTTTCCACATTGTAAACAACGAATTAGTGTTCTATACACTCTTTTTGTCCTTGAGTTTATTTTACAGTTGAATTCAATTATCAGGCTCCTTAGAGAACTCAGCGAATTTTACAATATTCTGAGCTTTTGTCTGAATCACAAGGGTGGTTAGCTGAGCAGCTAAAACTTCTTCCACCCTAAGTGCAGGTTTTAAGTTTCAAAACCTGTACTGGCTAGAAAACTTCTCAGTGTGGTATATTTGTCCCAAGGTTGACCCACCTCAAATAATTTTTATTGTATGAATCATTTTATAGGCTTGATTGTAAGCTTCAAATGTCACTCTGAGCATCCTAAGATGGTCCACCATTGGTGAGGGCGATGTTTGATTCACCAGTGCTGATACTATGATTTGATGCAGTTCTCAATAGTACTGAAGTGCTGACTGCATAGCAAAGCGCACATCAAAATTCAAAAGTACTTTTTCCCCACCAGGATCTGCAGCTTCCAATAAAAACTTTTGGTGAACGTGGCCAATGATTTGTCCTTTCAGATTTGATTACCCATAGGTTTATGTTTGTGATTGGCCATTCTAAAAGGACTTCCAAATTTGGTCATGATTGTTTTATTAGTTTCAGCATATGACCAATTGTCCTCATTAAGGTGGACAGCACCAGATTCTGAAACTAAAATTATTTGAGGTGGGTCAACCTTGGGACAAATATATCACACCGAGAAGTTTTCTAGCTAGTACAGGTTTTGAACTTAAAACCTGCACTTAGGGTGGAAGCAGCTTTACCTGCTCAGCTAACCACCCTAGATTCAGATTCTGAAACTAATGTCAAGACAATTCATGACGGTTACTGCTTTTTGGTGATATGTATAACTGAACATTGTCATCTAAAAAAGATGGAAAACTGCCAGGGCATCACCCTAGTAAAAGGTAAGAAATTTTAGTGTATCTAGAAGCTCCTTTAGTCACTCCACTGACAAGTAATTTTTGCCTGACAACTCAATTAACAATGGGCGCTACTTCAGGAGTCATCTCCAACATGGAAGAAAATGATGTAAGGTTATTTTACAAATGAAGTTTCCTTCTCAACTGGAGTTTCATACTTATTTTTGTTAGCTTCATTTGCCTCCAGTTGATTACAATCACACTTGTATTTCTCTAGCTCCTCAATATGATTCTGAATTCTCTCCATGTTCTCATGAACATGGTGGAGACGTTCTTAGTCTGCTTCATGTTCAGTTTTTTGGAATAAGATTTCTTTGATTAATTCGCCCTCTTTTCGCCTTAAAGAGGCCTCATTCCAGAAGAAGTCATTATTAACTTTCCTGACCTGCTCAATTTCCTATTCAACTTTAATTACATCTCCTCCAAGGCAGTGACATTGGCTTATGTTGCTGAGCTTAACACGTTCTGGCTGACAGTATCTAACTCCATCCAGAGCTTTTAAATTTCATTTATATATGACATTATTGATAACTTCTGCTAGTGAATTAGGCTTTTAAAAATCAACTACCCCCTGTAGTGAGCACCAAATGTTGAAATCTGGGAGTGTGCTCTTAGATGATTGTAGCTCGCTTTGACTACTTATTTAATTGTACATATTCTTGATAAAGTGATTTGATTAAGTTAACTGAATAAATTAGGGCGATGAAAGTGTGAAGACTATTTTTAAGTTGCGTGCTCTTAAAGCCAAGTAAAGTATAATGTCCAATGTTATACAGGTACTTTTTGTCTTGAAAGTATTTCTTAAACTGATAGGGAACTATTCCCTATTATCTTCACTCAGAGCCTGGTGGAGATCTAATAACAAACAAAACAACCTAAGGATATCTAATCCTTGCACTATTATCCCAAGAGTAAACTATACAATCAATGCATATACAAACAAGTTATTATTAAATTAAGGTATCCTTTAGTATGAAATATATTGGGGCCTTTATAGGGCAACAGGCGCACATCTATTCAGCTGCTCATTCAATCAATTGGTCTTTAAAGGTTTTGGACTTTGAAATAACTTCTAGATGATGACAGTTCCTTTGCTTGGTTAATTTCAGTAGGGTAATCTTCAAGGTTTAGAATTAATTAATTAGTTTCAGGAGCTGGACACCAATTCCATAGGGGCCATATTGGCTGATTACATCTAATACCACCAGAACAAGCGTTAAAAACGTTTTTTAGTGTTGACAATCACCTTAATCATTCAAGAAGACTGATTCAACATAGTAATCTAACTATCATTTAATAATCTCTCATCAGTTATCTATTCTATATTGTCAAAGATTATCCCCAAGGAAACATTAATTAAAACAATTCAAGGGATTACATCCGTCAATTTATTAGGACTTATAATTTTAGTTGGCAATCATCACTAAATACTAGATTGTAAATAAAAAATCTTCAAGATATTTAATATGTACGTGAGATGGATAAAGTGGTCAACTGAAATTCCAACATTTTTTAAGCAGGAAGTCTGTCCATACAGTACATAAGAAACCAAAGGCACATCTGGGGCCTAGTCTTCCCCGGAAATTCAAGAGGAGCAATGGCTAAAATATGAGCAGGTTCAATTACTTTAGCCAGATCCTTGCTTCTTCCTCCGTAGGATTTAAGGAGTACTAGTCAATAGATCTGGTAAGATACTCAGGTCACCCTTAGAAAACTTGTATCTGAAGTTGAAGATTTAAAAGCCATAATAGTCCAGGCCTGATGTGCCAACTTTTAGAGTTTCCTAAAAGTACATAAGGGCTTGGTGTCTGTTATGACAACCACTTCATGGTGTGTACCTGAAAAAGATACCTTCAGTGTGTAAGCGACCATGCCATTACAGCAAGCTCCTTACCACAGATAGCATATGATTGATATTAGGAGGAACTTTCATGAGAAGTAGGCACATTATGCTTCACCCTTTCAGAGCATCTGGAAAAAGATCCAACTACCCCTGAACGAGTTTAGGTTTTCTAAAGTTCTGGGAGTAGGGATTACTTAAATAATAAATTTTAATTATAAAATTAATGGAAAAAATTTAATTAGTGATTTAATTTAAAGTTGGCTATAATGATAGTGGCAACCAAGGTAAGAAGCTAGATTCAATTTTATTTTGTAGGAGAATTATAAAGGGAAGTGAGTGTCATGATTTTGGGGAAAATTACCAAGTGCATCTAAGCCATGATCTATATTATAGTTTTCTCTTTGGGGCTACCTTCAGAATCGTATTAATATTTTGAAATGATAACATTTGATCACTTTAAACAGGTTTGTATCCCGCCATTGGGGAAGATGAAACTTTCAGATCGCCTGGAATCTAATAAAGCCCCCTTAAACCTTTGAATAAAAGATAGAGGGTTGAGAAATCAAGTAATTATTTGATTCGCCACAGTACTCTTGTAAAGCTACAACTCAGTCTTACATACAACAGCTGCAACCTGGTTTCTATCGACAATGATAGAATCTGATTGATTTAAGGCTATATTCTTAGCTGTGTTAGTCTCAAGGTCAGAACTGGGAGGATTAGTTATCATGTTAAGCTGTTGACCATAAACATCAATTATAATTATAATGTTCTAAATCAAAGCAGGTGAATCATCAGCTTGGTAGCTTCAAAACATGGAACGGGTGGTTTGATTTTAAATAATTTTTCAGCTATAAGTACAGTTTATAAAGTTGGAAATTAGACTTAAATCGTCTGGACATTTTAAATTGTGATGTGATACCTAACAATATGTAGCGACCCACCATAGTTCAAGTTTTGAGGATCACCTACAAATTAGCCAAGGTTTGGAAGTAATTTTGGAGTAAATTGGATGTTCAGATTGAAAACCATAACATCCTCCCAAGTGGTTGGATCAGGTAGTTTTAAATTTTTGTTTTAATTGGTGAGCTTAAGATTCTAGTACTACAAATAATAGATAATTTTTTATATTTAAATAGATTGGGAAATAGATGTTAATTGGTTATAAGGGCATTTGGCTCAGCTAACCTGAGCGACTCCCCATAAATGCAGAGAATCTCATTAAAAAGTGATTCTGCTGAGAGAAATCCTTGGCTTGGCTGGTATAAGTGAACTATTCAGATTTTGCGGGACTTGATAAAAACTTGATTATGCTGAATTTTACTCAGCTGGTCTTAAGTCATCAGAACAGCGGTAAGCCTCATAGCAGGAATTTTAATAAGGTGTAGAGGAATTTAGATTTACTGAATTAACAATGAAGTGTGATTTTGACCATCTGCACCAAAGGTGAGTGTTTTAAAACCGGAGGCTTTTAGCTCATCTGCTTTGCATAAGTTATTAGTCTTTTGTTGGGCTTCAATAGTGACATACAGGTTTCTAGATTCAGCAGCGACATTGGTATACAAGGTACTTGGTAATTTTCATTAAACTGAAGTTAATAGATCTCATAAAATCTGAACTTAAAGATGATGTTATTATTAATAGGTTCCAGGTACTGATATAACCCTTCTGAGCTTATTTAAATGTAAAAAACTTTAGTATCTTTATACAAACTTTCTCACTTTCAATTTAGCGTAGTATTAAGCCATTGGCTGACCTTGACATAGTAATTTTAAGGTAAGTCTTGTATTCCAAATCCTCAATTTGAGCATACTCTTAACTTTTCAGGGGCTATTAAAAATTATGAACTTGTTCTTGGAGTAACATTCCAGCTGCTTTGATGACATCCTGGTTGGTTTAAGATGCTTGAATGTGCGGAGAAATCTATCTCATATACCGTCTCATAGAGGTATGTAGTCGTTATTCATTGGGCTCAACTTGAATTTTGTCCAGATATAGTTGGTGAGGCAAATGGTGACAATTAAGGATGTTGAGGTTTGCTGTGGACTCAAGAAAACCCGACAGAAAGCATCAGTTTTGTTGGGGCAATTTTGAATAAGCTCCAACTGTTTCTGAATAAGTTCAGGTCTTCTGAAGCCAAAGGCGTAAGGTTTGATATAATACATCAATATAAAATTAAGGGAAAAACTTTAATTGGTAAATGACCTTAAAGTTGGCTATAATGATAGAAAAACCAAGGGTATGAAACCGGATTTGTTTAGTTAGTGGAGATCAATATTTATAAGTAATTGATTGCCACTATTTTGGGAAAAATTACCAAATGCATTCAATGAGGATCTAAACCAATTCGCTCTTCCAGGTTACTGAGGCATTATGATAATATTTTAAAATAGCAACAGTTGATAATTTAAAGCTGGGCTAAAATCTAACTATCGAAGCGTTTGAACTTTCAGATTGTCCTGTAATCCCAACACACCTTATCATAATTCTGAAGCAATAGAGCCCACACTGAGGCTAAAGAGGAATTACATTTCACATTGAAAGGCCACCTTTGGATTGATACTCCTAAGAACAGGAGGTTCCAAAAATAATTTCTAGATAGCTTCAAATGTACATTAACAAGAACACATCCATCTGAAGGGCTGTATTCCCCGTTAGGAGATGAAGAGGCGCTGCAACTGAGAGAACGCTGGAGAGAATTTTCTAAGAAGATAATGGTGCCTAAGAGACTCCGCAGCTGTTTCTGGGCGGTAGTTTTGGGCCACGAAAACTTGGCCTCATGTTTAATAGGGGGAATAGTGTAACCGTTCTTCAGGACCAGGTTACCTAAGAAGATGACTTCTTATTTGAAACTCACACTTTAAAGGTTTCACATAAGGATATGCCTTCAGGAAAGCAGCCAGCACCACTCCAGGTTTTTCACATGCTGCTCGTGAGTGGGAGATTGTACCATGTATTGTAAACGTTTGCCACCACACAGGTGAAGCGAAAAGCGCCTAAAACACCATCAATCATGTGCTGGGACATGGCATGTGCATTCTTGAGACCAAAGGGCATAACGCGGAACTGAAAACCCCCCTTTAGAATGAATGGCTATAAGCCACTTGTGGCCATCTTCTACCCAGATTTGATGAAGGCGTCCACAAAGTCAAGCTTAAAAACACCTGGGATTTTGCAATTGCCTGGATGATGGTTTTTTCCAAGGGTAGAGGATAGGGGTCATGCACCGTGATGTTTTTCGAATGGCTGCAGTCCACTAAAGGATGCAAAAAACTATCAATCTTTTGAGCAAAAACTTTGGGGGAGTAATGAAAAAGGTTTTATAAAATACTCACCATTACAGGAGCATATCCTATAACTAACCCTCCAGTGCCTTACCTCCTTACACTGTGTATGGGTACAAAGGGCAGATTATATTATTTAGTCCATCGTCAAATTTAGTGCCAGATATTATCAAAATGAGCTGGGAGGCATTTGGATTTTCCACCTTGAAGATATTTTTATACTGCAACAACTCTGAAGGGAAATTAGGTGTTTTTTAGTGTGGGAAGTAGTCGCAGTGATATTACTATAAGCTCTGATATTGAGAATGTTTCAATTATTGGAACTCGCCATATGATTGGGTGTTCACAAAGGACAATAGGTTGGGCTCCAGGTTACTACTTACATATTGATGAAGTCACCAACCTACCCCAATGACACAGGAAACATTAAATCTGCACCACAGTAAACAGTCATAGAGAAAAAATTATGCACAGAGAATAAACACAGCATTTACTATATAACAATTCATAGGGGCTGAAGAAGCATTAAATACAGAAGATTCAAAATGAATCCAGACTCAAATCCTGAACAAAATTCAATACCATAAAATTTTTAGCTGACCCTGTGTTGGAACTGGTTTGATCAACCATCTGTATATGATAAATCTTTATATTTTATCTCATACTTTAACTAATAATTAGACATCAGATCTGATCATTACAGCAATTAATTCGCCACGCAGCCTCAGCTTCTATAAATGATGGCCTAAAGTATCAAATACTAATAATTAGATCCCTGAAATCCCATTGAAACATTTCTTGTTTTCTAAACCTAATGTCTTCTGACGCTGCGGTCTTTTTTGTTATACTGCCTCCTATTTTATTATAGCGTACTATTCTACGTTGCCCCTGTGTTGGCATAAATCTATCAGTGTAAGGTCTTAATTTACTACGGCGGATATCCAGTAACTCAAAAGCATCTAGTAAATTGCATCTTTATATGAAAATACCTCAACCTTAGTTAATCACTTTCCAACTTAATATGGATATTACAGTTTTGAACTACCATTTGGAGGTGCGGCATAATAACCATGGAAAACACCAATAAAAACTCTGGTAGGCGTAGAATATCTGGGAGGGATGATAAGGGTAAGGGGATCTTTTTATGGAAGAAATTATATCATCTTATCTGGTCATTTAAGTGAGCAATTCCACGAGCATCTGGTAGTATTTAATATTACAGGGTGCTCTCTTGTCTTCTTAGAATAAACCCCTATTGATTAAGCTACCTTTTCCATTTTTTGGTTTTTATCACTGTTACTGTCTTCACACAGTACTTTGAGTTGTTTATGTAGCTACCTGTGTAGTTGAGTTATGACGCCCAAGCGCCAGTTTCAACATTTGGTGCTCACTACAGGGGTATCACATCCTGTTGTTCTGTTTATTTTTGATTATCAGTAAGGATTCTGGTCACTTAGTTGGGGACTATCTTCTTGGAAGAGGTAGTGCAACTTAATGACTGTTGGGATTTGAGAAAATGAGTGAGTTTAAATTCTTACTTCTGAATTGAGCCTCAACAAGTTGACTTTCAAGCCAGCAAACAGAAATTTGCCTGAAGGCACTGATATGAGAATTGATCAGGTAGCATACACGCATGAGGATTGTTGAAGATGCCTTCTGGAATCCTATCCCCGCTTCCTGAACCTCAAGAGGCGCAACCCACAACACTGCAGTTATGAGAAAGATGCAGAACTATGAGGGCGCTGACCAGGCAGTCACTCCGGAAGGCAGTGAAAGATCCTGATAATAAAGGGCTACAAAGGTCCCCAAGACACCACGTTCCCAAACTCCCTAAAAAATCACCTTTTTTACCTCAATAAAGTAGTCTACTTCGCCCCATCTTTCATTTTATGGCTCTCCGCTAGTTTACAGCTTTGAGCCCATTTTAAAGCTTTGGCTTAAGTCAAGAGAACTGTTACGCCAAGAAAAGTGGTGCTCACTATAGGGGGTTCCAATTGTCCAAGTTTTAACGTCTATCACAAACAATGGAGAATAATATCAGTCGAGAAAATCAACCTGCCAATTAGTGAGAAGTCTCCTAATGGATTAGCACCTCACAATATGAAGAGCTACCCATGAAGCCCAAAAGCTTATAGTTTTGGGCCACTTTCCGGTTTACATGCCAGCTGTTAACAGTGATCAGTATCAACTTCAATATTAGAACCTCAACAAATTTATCCAGAAATTATTAAATGTAATATATTCTTTGGGATGCCGCTTCATCACTTCTGTGCTTCTTTGGTTCTTTCCATAATGTGGGATCTAAATACTTGGTTCTACTACTAGTGAGAGAATTGGCTTTGGGAACAAAATGCTACCTCCAATGTTTCGTCCATCTGCTATCCAAAACTTCCAACAAGTAGTCGGGTTTCACCACCACGAAGTCTTCTGACAACTAGGGCTTACACAAACCTTACACTCTCATGTTGACGATTTACATAATGCATCCTCCTCCAATCCATGACAATTGAGAAGCCACTTCCACTAACTGTCAATTAATTAACAAAGACCAAAACCAATTTGTGGTGTTAGACACTGGAATTTCCAGTTGCCTGGAGATTAGAACATCAGAATGTGAAATTCCTTAAGGCTGCCTGGAATCAATGCCTCATAAGTTGAGGACCTTGTGCAGACCCTCCAGCAGCACTATCAGTAGTAGCCTCTCACAACTTCACATCCAGAATTGAAGAGACTGAAGGTCCCAGGGCCAGAAGTACACTAAGGGCCAGAAGGTCCCCATGGGCCTAAAGTGCCATCTGGTCTCTTATTGGCTACTCCCGGTAACCCTGAAAGTTCCTGGAAAGAAAGACGCTTTGACAGCCCTCTCCGCCTTATGTGATCAAATCTACAATGTGTTCTAGGGTTGTAAAATTCAAGTGGACAAAGTCCCTCTTAAACCTAGGGTCTTGATTAAGGCCTTTTTGGATGAGATGGATACTCTTAGCACCTTCACCAAGCTAATTAGTAATTGCGTCTCCTAGCTTGATCAAAAAAGTCAAGTGTTTGACACATTCTTGAATAATTTAAATAGTTAGCTGCTTCTTCAACGCGATGATATCCAAGTTCTAAAGAAACAGGCTGCTCATAAAGCCTCCATTAGCTCCCTAAACTGAAGGTGGAATGATATTAAAAGAGCCTTGAGGGTTGGAGATGACAGTTGAATCAGCAGGCTCCTTGTGATTACTTATAAACTAAAATTTCAAGTCTGCAATGATTCTTAGTGTCACTACCCTTTCTACTCCTATTATAAGTAATTTTATGGCTAAATTTAAGGAGATGTTCAGCCCCGGCCAGGAAAGCATCGCCTCTTTCCTATTTTCCTATGAAAGTTACATGGAAGAGGATATCAACTGACAAAAGGTTAAGCATATCCACTTCTTCTTGAATATCACCTCTCAGAAGATTATGTCTCCTCATCTAAAGGAATGCCACACAAGGGAACTGGTCTGTAATGCATTAGTCCCGGAATTTGGCAGCAACCAAACCCTGTTTAATCAAAAGCAGGTGTCAATTGGTATTCATCTGAATAGAGAAGAGACATTTGCGTTCGTCAGATGCTTCTACGCCCAGTAACAGCCCTTAGTAATCACTAACCACATCACCTTGGACGACGCCATAACTGCATTCATCTCCGCGTTGAAGTCTTAACCTGAAGATCAAATGAACATGATTGGCTAGAAGAATTATACTAATTGCATTTGGTAATTTCTGGGAAATGCTTAAAGAGATACCTGCATCGACCCTGCATCCTTAAAGCTACTGCCTTAATAACCTACAATCATAATAAGTCCATGTTATAAAAATCCAGAAGAATCCTCAACCTCAATGCACTTACTGCAATGGTTCCCATTACAGCTCCAAGACTTGTTAAAAAGGCTTGCCAAGGAGGCGGGAAAAGGGCCTTCATCATGAAGGACAAGGAAATCCATGCTGACATCCCTATCTCTCCTCAAGAACCATCAGTGACCTTTAACATACCTAAAGTTGTTGTTTAATAGAAGAAATTCAGTACCCATTGATAATAAAGAACTTGAGGCTGCTTATTCTTTTTCTAATGAATCTATATGTTTCTCATGCTATATCCATAGTTTTAAAGTTTAGTTACCCGCATCACTTTTTAATAACATAAAATCCTGTTTCACACCATTACCGCCAGTGGTTTCCCCATGAATAACATTCTCATTAAAACTGATAAAACGAACTAAGATTGCTCCAGACTTTCCACATTACATGGAATAGGCATGTCTGGACCGCAGTGTACCCAGTACATCGAGCCTATTCTTCCTTACATATCTGATTTAGGAAGCTTTTAGTGAATACCCCTGCCATTGCACTAGATAACCTAAGCTTTTATATTCTCCTAGGTATTCAGTTTCTTGGGGACTACTACATAGTAGGGCACTATGATGAAGGATTTCTATCCTTGCTGATACATTGGGTCCCCCTGGATTTCGAGACCTCGCGCAACACCAAAACGGACATCAAAGCTAGGGCTTTCCTATTAGTAAGTAAAACTAAAAATAATTGACTTAATTATCACACGAGGGGCTTTCGCTTATGAATACCACCTCTTGCAGTCAATAGCCAAAGAAGGTATGCCAATCTAACTTCCAAAAAGGACCACTATACCGCCAAAATCCCAGGTTATTGTTGACACCTGAGTTAATGTCAATATCCCCTCCAGATACCTACTGAAGATCTGAGGTCTAGATACCCGTTGTTAGGGAGGTCCTAATTTGTTCAGGAGTTATAGAACCCACCTATGCTGGATCCATATCAGTGCTGTTGACTAATTTTAATGACAGACCTAGGGTATAGGGTTCTAATAAACAATCTGCTTATGTTTACCTTATACTGGTAGAGGCTGTTGATAAACATCAATAGCACATTTTTATGGGATTTTGGGCTGTAAACGCCCCCAATTGTGGCTCTAATCGAAACTTCTATATGAATAAAGCTCACTGGAGAACAAGAGAAACAGGTTAGGGAATTATTGGAGGTGTACGCAGACCTCTTTTTGACCTCTAATTAAGTTTTTGGAAAGATGAATGGAGTTCTACATCATGTGATGACTGGGATGCTCCCCTCATTTGGCCCCAACCTCACTAAAAAGTAGGGTTGAAGAAGCTCAGGTGGCAGTAGAGCACAAGCAACTACTTGAAGCTGGGTATTGGCGCCTCCAGAAAGTCCTTGGGCCTCCACTTTATGTTAGTTCACATGAAGGATGGCAGCCATTTTGTGGTGATGGACTACTGCAAGCTCAATTCCTTCACCAAGAAAGACAATTATCTACTGCTCAAATAAAAGACTTTCTCTTCTTGATCGCCAAATTACAATACTTTTCCACTATGGAGCACACAGCAGATATTGGCAAGTGGATCTCGCCCCCAAAGACTAAGCCAAGTTTGTGCTCATATCTAATGTTTGGCCATCTAAACCCAAGAGAATATATCAGGGCCTTTGCAACGTACCTTCCACCTTTCAACGCGCCATGGATGGGATCCTAGGGGACTTGAAGTTATCCATTATCCTCATATACCTTAACAACACACCATCTTTTTGTGAACCTTCAGTAGTCAAGTAGAACACCTTTGAGTAATCTTTAATCATCTTAGGAAGACTTTTAAAACTCAAACCTTCAAAGTGATCTTTCTTCCAATCAAAATTTGGAGTTCCTTTGCCATAAGGTCTCAAAAGACGGTATCCATCCAATACCTGATAAGGTTGATGTCATTAATTAAAAATGTCGCGCCACCAGAGCCTGGGGAATATTCAGGTAAGCCTGGGCATGGTGAGTTATTATTGCCAGTTCATCACTCAGTTTGCCAACCTAGCTGGTTCACTGCTCTATCTACTGAAAAAGAATATGCTTTCGTTTGGCGGCCTGAACAAGAGCAGGTGTTTAACGCATTTTAGACCCTTCTTTATACAAAACCCATTTTAGTTTATCCGCATTTTAACCAACATTTCAAGCTGTTAAAGGATGCAAGTGATGTCGCTGTTGGGGCCGTTATTGCCCAGCATGGGGAAATTCAGGTCAATCATACAGTAGATTAATTGGCAAGGCCTTGAGCAAAGTCGACCAGAACTATAGCGTTACTGAATGGGAATGCTAGCTGTAATGTTAGAGATTAAGCACTTCTGAACTTACCTCTATAACACCCGCTTCACCATCGTCACTGACCAATCCTTGATCCATTGGCTGCAGCAAATGAAGGACCTGGATGACCGGTTAGCCAGATGGGCCCTAATGCTGCAGACTTATGACTTCATTAAAAGTCCACTTTACGGGAATTTTCATCAGAACGCCAAAGGTCTCTATAAGATGCTGGTACTGGCTGCTTTGCCCCCGAAGAGGAATGACTGTATGATCTAATTGTTCAGCCAGAATGCTGGGTTTGGAAACTCCTGTGATCCAAGCAAAAGTCTGAAAATGACCCTAAATACTCAGATTAAGGAAATATACTGTATAAGAAGGTCATTATGAATTGGCTCCCATATATACTTACTTCTTCCTGAAAAAAACGTTACCTAGAAAGGCATACAACTGTGGGACACGGCGCAGTAAAGAAGATTCATGAATGTTTAAAGAAATGATGCTACTAGACCAAATGGTAGAAATCATCCAAGAGTTCCCAAGGGCGTGTATGACATGCTATTCTCAAGATTAAGCTAGTCCTCATTTTCAGTACTCTGTCGTTTCCCTATAAGTCCTTTTAATGTCATTAGCATCAATGTGATGGGCCCACTTCCCTTTGGATTGCGTGGCCAAAAAATATCCTACCAAATGGCACCACTTGACCAAATGGGTCAAAGCGATTTCTTCCCCGCTGCAACTGTTAAGGTCATGACCTTTTCTTATTTAATCTATTTTCACTTAGCACAAAAGCTCACAAACTTTACTTTTGGACAATGGATTATATTTCATGTTGTAATTTCAGTATAATTGAGATACGCCAAGAGGTTTTCCACAGGGCCAATCCCACTGAGAAAAAGGAGGATGATATGAAGATTTTCGCCCATATAACAACTTAATATATAATAGAATATGAAGCTAATGATCCAATGATATTTTTATTAGAATAATTAATAGAAGATTTCTTCTTCTCCATTCTACCTTTCTGACCAACCAACAACCTTTTTTCCTTCAATCATCACATCTCACTTATATCTCAGAGACTTTAGATAATACCACTCTCTTGGCTTAGACTATTTAGTTCTTCTGTATTCTCATTGGTTCCAGCAGAGTCTACTAAATATTAAATTCACGATCATCTTAGTTTGAGGTGATCTACTAATTATTTGTCTACATCAACGTCGCCTATTTTGGAGGCAGTCCACTAAATATTTTATTTAAGGCTCAGTATCACCCTATTACCTTATGTAAAGGTGATCTCACAAATTTTTATACTACTTGATTTGGCAAATCTCATGCATTCCGCAATAAATGTTTAGGGCTTATCATCCAGTCATACCAGAATCTTGACATTACCCCGCCCCCCTTGACTTGAAAGTATAGCTCATATTGTTTATATGCCCAGAGGAACTTGGCGTGCACTCAGTTAATGATATGACCTCTCACAGGGTCCTTTATAGTATAGGCATCAACAACTGGCTTCTCAATGACTTCAAATGGACCAATCAGATACTGGAAGATTTATACTTCCACCCTAATTCATGTTGTTCATGGATTAGAACCATGTCCCCATCCTTTACTGAGCTAGCCCACAATGCTGTACCTGATTGGCAGCCTGATTCATTATATTTTTGGCTATTCTGAACGAGTATGCTTTGGTTTGCAATTTGATTAACATTTCAGCTAGTTTAATCAAATAAAGTTGTGGATCTATTCTGTCAGTATCTTATACACAAGCATAGAGCAATGCTGGAAGAGCTGGGTGTCGTTAATATAATAATTATAAAGGGTTCTTCCCAGTGACAGAATGGTAGCTGATGTTGTATGCAAAAACAGCGGTGAAAAGTAGGAATTTCAACCAGAAGGTCAATCAGTTACCAATTTTTGTAGATGATTACCAAGGTCCCTTTAACTCACTTAACCGTCCCATTGGACTTGGGGTGGTATAGGGTTATTAAAAGTCTGCAGATGCCCATTAGATCATTCAATTTGGGAAGGATGTGTGAGGCGAAGTTGGTACCATTATCAGTAAAAATGAACTGAGTGAAGCATGCTGCTAGATAATACATTCCATTACAAACTTGGCCACTGTAACCTCCCCTAAATCCTCATTGTTTGTGCTTCAACCCACCTGATCAAATAGTCGATTGCCACCAGAATGTACTTAGACCAGTTAGCTCCCATTGCTAGAGGGCCAACATCAAGGGAAACCATATGCTAAGAAAAATGAGGTTTCCCTGACCAGTACAAGGTCTTCTGGAAGAAAGGCTTTTCCACTTGGCACTGGTGGCGCAGGAAATGGTTTTAAGCATGCTAAAGTTCATGCTCTCCTATTAGTACTGAGGTTGCAACAATTCTAGGGTCTTTAATACTCCACCATATCCAACTGCTCAGTGAGATCTCATAATATAATTAGGTCGTGCTGAGGGTCATGGGAAGTTCACTGTAGAATTGCCAATCCGCTTGTATAACACACCATTCCTTTGGGAGGTATTGGATCACATTTCATTTAACGCCTTTATGACTTGTGGCGGCTCATTGTCATACTTTCCGCTGAGCATCTTGTTATACATTATGTTGCTCAGAGATACCATAACTGCAATTGTTGGTATTATCAACAAACAATCAGAATTCTGGTGTTTTTCTCCAGGTCAGTGGAGAATCTCAAAGTCAAAAGGCTTCAGTTTAAGAGCCCATCAGGCTAAAAGCCCTTCAGGCTCTCGGAGATTCTGCAACCAGCGTAATGATTAATGATCCAATATGAATTTATACTTAACTCCATGCAAGTACACTTTAAATTTCCTATACGCATTTATCACCGCTAAGCACTCTCACTTGGTCATGGTATAATTACACTCATGGCAGTTCAGGCTTTAACTGCAGTATGCAACAGAGTGCTCCTCCTCCTCATATTTTTGAAATAGAACCTCCCCAATGGCGGAAAGGGCTGCATCCATCTGGATAATAAACTCTTTATCAAAATTGGGATAGTGCAGCACTGGCGCCTCAATCAACGCTGTTTGAAGTGTATCAAAATAGCATTGTTGAAGTTCCATCCATTCAAACGTAGCATCTTTCTCTAATAGCTCAAACAGCGGACCTTCAATACATCTGAATTTATGTTTAAAGCAGCGGTAGTAGCCACCACCATCTATAAATTCTTGTATATCGCCTTACTGTTTGGTGTAGTAATTTTCTGGATAGCCTCCACCTTGGCTGGTTGGGGCCTCAGCCAGGTCACATCTACCACAAACTCAGGGTACTACAGTTGATCCTTAAAGAAGTGGCATTTATGGGGCTTGATTTTGATGTTGGCCTCTGCAAGTTGGAGGAATACTTCAGATGGGTAAGATGCTCAAAGAACGTACAAGAAAAGAAATCTATTTTTTCAAGGTAAACAAGGATGCAAAACAGTTTTAGGTTGACAAGAATGGTGTCCATGGCCCGTAGGAATGTAGCTGGGGCGTATCACAGTCCTTGAGGCATATGGGTAGGTTTGAAAAGCCCCTGGGCGTGATAATGGCTCACTTCTCCTGTTTCACTGCAAGCAACTTGATTTGCAAGTAGCCCAATTTAAACTCCATTTCTGAGAAGTCATGAGCTCCCCCTAATCGAACCAAAGCATCATCAATCTGCAGCAAGCGATATGAGTCCTTATTAGTTAATCTATTGAGCTTCTGGTAGTCTTTCACTAACTAGTTTGTACCATCCTTCTTTTTACAAAATGAACTGGTGAAGCCCATGGACTCATTGAGGGTTTGAGCATCCCTTGCTCCAGCAGCTTATCAATTTCCTAAGTGGAGACTTCTTCAGCTGCCCTAGACTGACAGATTGGCTGAGATTTAGTGGAGGATGATCCCTGGTGACCACCTGATGGACACTCCTCAAGCAAATACTAAGTGATGATTGTCAGCAGAAAAAAACTCCTTGTATTTTTAAAATAAAGACATTTCCTGATCCTTCTGTTCCTCCATCAATAGGACTAAGGTTTTTTGTGGTACCACCATCATTACGCTGAGCTGTGGTTCTACAGGTAGACAAAATTCATCCAGTGATTCAAACTCGTGAGCCTGAAGGACCTTTACAACTGAGGGTCAAGTTTAAATAAGCCACTATCTGATGTTGGCGAGATTTGCATTAGGTTCCGTTTGTAAATTCACAAGTAGAAACTTAATCTCCACATGTCCTGGTAATATAATGCTTGGAGCCACGTGGGGCTCAAGCTGTGATTACTAGGAAGGGCCATTAACTTCTCTATAGAGCCCAGCTGGTACTTCTTATCTCCAACTCGGTGTTTACTATCACTTGATGACTGGAGGGAATGGATATAGCCCAGCCACTTGGAGAGGCAATTCTTGATATTCATATATCTGATGGGGGAGAGCTTGGTTCTTCCTATTTAGTTGATGGTAGTGCACCGGAATTACACAGTGAATATAGGCAAGGTTGACTTTTCCCATATGCACCAGATCCTTTGGCACTACGCTCAAGGAAATTAAATTGGAATACTCTGCCCCAGAATTTTGAACGGCTCTTCCATCATATTTATGACAGCACCAAAGTGTCGCATAAATGCAGTTCCAATTAGCAGGTCATAACAACTGTTTGGTAGCACTATTGTAGGAGCATTGATGACAATTGACACTAACTGCAAGGGCTCGCACTATACGCTCCTTCTGAGATTCTGCTTTTAGCTCCAGCAGTCCAATACACCATTTGATTATATACATCAGATTTCATTGTCAACTTTGCCACTCTTAGTGGAAACTATGTTAACTGAGGCTCATGCCTAATATAGCATGAACTTGGGTTTTGCTACAACAATGTCACAGTATGTACATTCAGACTAAAATTAATTCTGACTGTGTAATACATGGACATCTAACGGATCTCTTTTCAAAGAAGCTCATAATCCCCTCACCAATTTTGGGATATTCTTAAAGGATAGCGTCTGCCAGAAGGGCGATGTTTACTCCATACAGGGAAGGTGAATTGAAGGAGGGGTCTAGCTTGTCTGAGGAAACTTGGTCAAACATTTGACAAGCGTATGGCTTTGGTTGCTCCAGAGATCCTTCTTCCACCGTGTCCTTGGCTAGCGCTCATGTCAATATGTTCACCCCTCCAACTTCTGCTGATATAGGAAAGTGCCATCATACTGAGGGACTTCCACCGAATATTTTTAATAGGTTCATGTGGGACTTTTGGGGTTGGGCTAGAGGAGGTATAGAGTCCAATCTCTGCTTTGATATGACTTTTTCCTGTAGTACTGGTCCTGCTGTACATAATAAACCCACCGTTTGGTGGAAACCTCATGTGGTGCCCAGGGCAACGACATTTAAAACATCTAACCCATAGGGCCTAAATCCTTGATTATTGTAAGATGGCCCACGCAAAAAAGTTAAACTGTAGGTGATTAGTGTAAACAGGTTCAGGTCAATAGAATGATTGCAGATGGTCAGTGTAATTACGCCCAGGGTGGTAGTTGGGCTGGTGACAATAAGCAGGTCAAAGGCGGGACTCAAACTGCTGGGGGTAACTTGGTGTAATCTGAACTGGATGGGAGAATTCCTCAAAATAAGAAGATCTGGCGATGGCAGCGGTATGTTTCTGCTCCATATTGGGCGGAGGAAGGTTGCAGATAAACAGCACAAAAACTGAACAATTTTGGGCAGGGGTACATCATTGTCCAACATTGGGGTCATGACGTTGTAAAGCTCACAATATGGCTTTATTGCAGAGGTCATCACAATGCACACATCAGATTTGCATAAAGTCCCTACCCCGATTGATACATGGGCTTCTTCCATGAATCAATTAGCAAACGTGGTGAGGGTCTCACTACGCTGGAACCCAATGATCAATAACTCAGCTTCCACTGCAACATCTTTGCGTTTCCTCCAAACAACTGCAGCACAGTAGCCTTCACTTTGTCAGGATTTTACCCTTTTAATATTAAGCCTTATCCTGGGGTAAACCTTGAAAATTCCCTTAGGGCCAAGTCTCAAAAGTCTAAATCCTTATAGGATGATGTCCAATCCAAATTGGGATGAAGTCATTCCTATCTAAATCTATCAGGTGCTTTGTAGCAACCTTATTTTAATATTCCTTTATTTAGTATTATTATTGATCTGATATCTCTCTTAATGGATATCAGAAACCAACATTCTCTAAACTAATTATCATTGAACTATAAAAGGGTCAAAAATATTTTAATAAAGGAGGGAGGATTTTTAATTTCTATCTTATATCTAATTTACTTCATCTTATATGTTGGCCTACAATGCGAAATCCAAAGGCCTGTTTTTTGAAAATGAGTTAAATCCCAACACACTTCATGGGTGTAACAGAGTTGTTTAGAAGATAACAGGTGACTTGATTGTCACTACCAACATCCAAGGGGATAATAACAGTTTCACTTTACGCCAATATGAGGCTCCTTCTGTCACAAACTCAAATACTAAAAGAACCTATAAATATTCTCATCATAATCAAACGGAGGCAGCTTATCAATACAAACCTCTTGAAGAAGATAATCCTGCCTTTTGAGCACAACCTCCAAGGAAAGTTTAATTTCACATATTTGGTTGGCACAGGGCGTTGAGAGGATTCCCCGTCAGTGCAGGCCTGATGTGACATAGCTGACTCCTGGAGTGTTTTTATTTTTTTGGTGTTGAACAATGAACCCCTGTAGTGAGCACCACTGTTATAATTTTGGCGGTATGATTGAGATATGCTGAGAGGTTTTGCATAGGGTCAATCCCAATGAGCAACAGGCGGACGATATGAAGATTGTCAACCCTCACAAAAATTTAATAAATATTTATAATATGAACCTATTTCTGCAACTATATCTTTATTATTTTATATAATAGAATATTCCTTCTCTCCATTCTACCCTTCTTACCACCCAACAACCTTTTTTCTTTCAATCATCTCATCTTACCTATATCTCAGAGACTTTGGATGATACCACTCTCTTGGCTTAAACTATTTAATTCTTCTGTATTCTTTATTGGTTCCAGCAGAATCTACTAAATATTAAATTCACGATCACCTTAGTTTGAGGTGATCTACTAATTATTCGTCATACATCAACATCGCCTATTTTGGAGGTAATCCAATAATTATCTATTTTTGGATCGGTATCACCCTATCACCTTATGTAAAGGCGATCTCATCACTATTTTATACTACTTAGTTCAGCAAATCTTGCTCATTCTGGCTTAATTGTTTAGGGCTTATCATCCGGTCATACCAGAATCTCGACATTTCACCTCACAGGTAATCCAAGAACTAACTTTTTTTGGAACTAACCAGATTTTCACCACCTATTATAACACATCAAAGAATGGGGAAGTGGAACGTGAAAATGGAACGCTCATCTCTACTTTGCAGAAGATAGCTGCCTCCAAACCTACTTTCTGTAAACAATATCTTCCCAGCGCTTTGTTTGCTTACTAAATAAACTATCATTGATTTATTAAAATATCCTCCTTTAAAGCGCTATATGGGCATAGTTCCTGCCTATCAAGTAGCGGTCTGCCCCTGTTCAATACCTCCATACCTGAGAACTCTGATTTAACTGTCAGGGCCTTAGCTGATGAATTTGGAAGCTTTAAGCCCTAGCCATGTAAGGCTTTAATACCACCACTAAAGAGAGAATACCAATTTAAATTTTAATGACCCACATTACCAGTTTTACAATTAGGTGACCTCATTCTGGTTTATCACCATTGACATGGAGGTCAACAAGACAAGCTTGAAGTTCTTTTATATGGACCATTTAAGTTATCAATGAGGTGAACTTACAGTACTCCTTTTCTGATATTAGTCAGGGAAGAATGGTAAGCTCAGTAAATGGCTGATTCATTTGACTCTATACCTCCTCTGACAGGATCTTAAAGGGGAGTTTTCAGGATTCAAGTTGATGAGCGAGTCAAAATCCCTACTCCTGAATTGAGCTCTGAAAAGTCAACTATTGAGCCAGCGCAAATTGAAGTTACCCTGAAGGTACCAACACGAGATTAGGAAGCATCAAGTGCATAAAATATATGGTTACGCCTTAAGGAATATAATCGCCGCTTTACAAACCTTAGGAGGTGCGACCCCCACCAATGAAGTTATGAGGATAATTTAGAACAATGAGGGTGTTGACAAGGCGGTCAATTCAGAAAGCAGTGAAAGTTCTTGACATACAGGGCTAAAATGGCCCACAAGGCAATAAGTCCCCTAAAGGGCCTATTAATATTGATGCTTTTCAAATCAATAAAATAGTCTATTTTCCCATCCTTTCGTTTTTTCCACACTGCTAGTTTACGTATTCAAGACCATTTATGAACTTCAGCATCAGTTAAAAGAACTGTTAAGCTGAGACTGATAATGAATTGCCTGAACCTGAGGCCTGGCTAAACCAGTTGTACAAGATTGGCCAATTATAATCATGGGATTAAAGGCTCACGTTGGCCTACTTTTGGATATCATATTAACTATGTTCTTCAAAATCAAAAAAACTTAGAACATTAAGTAAGGTCCCCAGAGAATTTATATATGGCCTTAAGAGAGAGCTTTCAGTCCACTAACCAAGTAATTGTCAGTATGAAATTTACATTTCAGGTGGAATGCCGCCATTTTCTGAATAATGAACTAATTTAACTTGGTGATTCATCAGAAGGGTTGCCAGTGTCATCTGGGTCAAGTTTCTCAGGAAACCCTTCTGATGAAACCTGATATTGAGGGTGATGGTGCGCGAGTTAGTTGTAATCAGCCTTCTGTTTCCCCTTCATTCTGACCATTGGAGCTTCCATGCAACTGGATGATACAGCGGCTCAAAGTTGTAATGAAACATTGCAGGCTCTTCATCCCTGCAGCGCTAAAAATAAATTATGGTCAACCTAATTAATCTAATGAAGTTCATTAAGAATTCCAAACGTACACAATTTATTTGATCTTTTGAGATTAGAATAGGCATATTGCATCATTCTGCTAAGTTGGCCGCGGTAATGAACTTGTCAGACTCTGAGAGTCAGGAGTTAGTTATGCCAATACTAAAGAAGGCTGGCGTTTCTCTCATTAATGCTATGGCCCTTTTTATCAAGAATCTCAGAGGAGCTGAAAGATTGACCAACCAGAAGATAAAATACCTTAGTTATATTTTAAAAAGAGACAATCTATTTAAGTACTCTTGAACGCTTTTACAATGAGGCGCAAATTTATATGGGACTAATGTTATAAATGATTTTAAAGCCCAGATTGCTCTTCGCCACACCTGTCATCTCTACACGGAGTTGTATCACGTTCTAATACAAGTTCTGAATGAGGAAAATAATATCAATTGTATGATGAACTACCTCCATCGTTGTGCT